>LPNX010679996.1:17299-28238 GCA_001517045.1 Pseudotsuga menziesii
TATTCTTCTTGTATCTCCATATATCTCATTCTCCAATGTAATTTCCCTGTTGATTTAATGAAATCCCCTTGAGGAAACCTTTCATCCCATTCATCGGTCATGTGTGATTATTGTTCCTATGTTTCCAGTTTGTTATGAAATTTCATGATATAACCTCCATTTCATTAAATATGGAAAAATCTAACATAATATGGATTAAAGTTTTCTCAAATTATCCTTTTTAAAGCCCAAAAATAGTCCTTCTAAAGTGCAATTTTCGATTCCAAAAGTGTATGTTTGAGAATGCCACTAGGGATTAGGGCTTGTAGCTTCAGGGGGATTAGGACTTGTAGCTTTAGGCCAAATAAATATGATTACAAATATAGGCTGAGTTGGCCTTAGTATCACTTCATATCAATAGATGAAGCATATCCATATGCTTTAGATTTTATAAGGATAGCTCTTAGACAGGGACAAACAAAACTATGAAAGTGGACGGTCAATATTTGGTGATAGAAATAATCATGGAAGGTGCTTCAAAACATAGCCAATAGAACAAAATTCAATCTGGAGCTGAATATTGTAAAATGGAACCAGCTGATTATGAAAGGTTTATGAACTACTTGATTTGCACTCTAGATACATTGTATTGACAGTTTCCCATCTATTCTCAGAAAAGAAGACCTCATTCAAACTTGATGAGCTTCATGGAGAAGAGAATACTTAGTCACTAGGTTGACATGTCCTTAGAATTAAAAGTTCATTCTGTTAAAACCTAGTATCTTTATTCTCTGAAAGAATTCACAAAGTTAAAAACCTCTACTAATGGAAATCGAGGGCGATCTAGCTGATTAAAACCTCTACAACTGGAAATCGGTGGCGATTGAAGGGTTCATGGTAAATTTAACAGGAAATCGGGGGTAAATGGAATATTTGCAGCAAATTTCAAATGGTGAATTCATTATTTCTTCTTGCATGATGCGACAGCACCCACTTTTCCTCTTGCATGATGCGACAAGAAGGTGACAACATGGTCTGCGATTGGAATTTTGGTGGATGCGTGGAAGATAGCACTACCTCAAACTTAATGAACAGTGTTGGTTGTTTATCTAAATATTTTTTGAGCTATAGTGGGTTGCATATCCAACATCCAATCTAAAGTGGGTAGTAAAGGATAGGGGAACCAACATTAATCTACAAGGTGTGAAGTTTACAGGAAGTGTACAGGGAAAATAAGCCAAACAAAATATTGTTGCAGAAGATTGAGAAAATACCTAAAACGTTCTTCTTGACCAGAATGCAACACAACCTAATCTGTGAAATTCCCTTTATGAAAAATCAGTGAAATCGACCCTGTGTGAAGTTTACAGGGATGGAGTATACAGGGAAAATAAGCCGAACAAAATATTGTTGCAGAAGATTGAGAAAATACCTAAAACGTTCGTCCTGACCAGAATGCAACACAACCTAATCTGTGAAAGTCCTTTTATGAAAAATCAGTAAAATCGAGCCTAAGGAGATGCAGGTCGATGCCCACGCGCTGCTATGAGGTGAAGTTTTCCAACCCATGACTGAAATTCCCGACTTGATCGAGCAATATGAAGTGAATTTTTCCAACCCATGACTGAAATTCCCTACCTGATCGAGCAATTTCTCTTCCCGGCAAATGAGCAAAAACTATGATTAACTAGTTATGAGTGATTTATAGGTGTCCTTAGAATTAGTTATGAGTGATTTAATTTACCATTTTTATAGAAAATTGTTGTGTTGTTTTGAAAAAAAATTTATAAAACTAATTAATTATTATTTTTTGAAACTATCGAAGTTATTTTAAATGGTCATGTTATTTTTGTGAGCATTCATTGAACTTATGCAAATATTTACATAGGGGATAACCAAAAAAATTTAGTCGCTTTGCTAGGGTTTTAGCTCGCACGTTAGGGTTCTCGAGTTCACCTCTTCTGCAGACGTCATGGCCGCCATTGATGGAGGTTCCCAACCGCCCTCCTCCTCTGTGCTCCCTCCTAAAATCAAATCTTTCATGCGCCTGGTTCCCAACCCCCCTCCTCCTCGCCTTTCAAAAGAGAGTCTCCATATACATGAAGTTGCCAAACACCATTTTCAGAATTATGTATTTAAACCGAATTCTCCATTTGATAAATTTGTAGAATTTATCTATTGCTGCAAACAACTCATTATTTTATGCTGCATGCTTTCAGTCACAACATTCCTTTCTGTTTTTTAGGCAACAGTTAAGCCAGATTTCTCTTTTTTGTGAACATAGGTAGCTTGTTCCATATAAGCAAATTATATCACCTATCTTGGTCCAAACTTGGGCATGATTGTCTCCTTGAACTATTAAATGGCTCCTTTTGGTCTTTTAAGGACAAAGAGGCTTCTATGTGGTCTTCTGGACTGTTAAATGGCTCCTTTTGATTTGACTTCCATGCACTGCTACTTTGTTTATAAACTAATAGTGTTTGCACTAAATATGCTTATTTTGTTGTGGGTAGCCCAGCCTAACTAAATCCAAAACAAAATTGAGCCACATCAACCATGGAGCCTTCGTAAACCACACATACTGTTGCATTACCTCATTCCTTATTCTGCTTATAGAGAACTTGTAATCAAGTGAAACCCTGGCCATATATAATTGAGTATGAAGATGTATGGGTATCATACATAACATATACATTACATGAGCACATTGTTGGTGGGATTTTTCCAAAGGCCATGAAAAGGACTTGAATTAAAGATGTATTGAAGCCATATGAGTGGCACAACCATAGCGTCTAAAGCCTAATTGAATAGGCCACTACTTCCATGCATTGCTACTTTGTTTATAAACTAATAGTGTTTGCACTAAATATGCTTATTTTGTTGTGGGTAGCCCAGCCTAACTAAAGCCAAAACAAAATTGAGCCACATCAACCATGGAACCTTCATAAACCACACATACTGTTGCATTACCTCATTCCTTATTCTGCTTGTAGACAACTTGTAATCAAGTGAAACCCTCGCCATATATAATTGAGTATGCAGATGTATGGGTATCATACATAACATATACATTACATGAGCACATTGTTGGTGGGATGTTTCTTAGTACAAGATGGGATACTACTTAAGATGGATTTGGATTGGATCCCAAGTCTAATATTTGAAAGTATGAGTGATTCCCAAGTTTCTTTGGTCATGATATTAATGGTTTCTCCCAGATCCGCTAATGTATTGGAAATATTTTTACCTTGGATATGAAAAATCACTATTGGGTTCTTGGGATCATCGTATTTGACAAGTGCGACTCTAACCTAGGTTTGAATCCATGAGTTTTCTCCCTGGATTTATGAGGCTCAATTCATTTACATAGTTGGTGTAAACCAGAATGATCCTTATTTCTTGTAACAACGACATTCTGATGCACAGGTTTTGAATTTCTCCCAATGATCGAACTTAGGATGTGGAAGCACCTTGGCTATAGCCAATCTTCCTGGGTAAAATAGAGTAAGAACTTGTGTTTGAATTAGTCCAATAACAACCACATGTTTCATAGTTTCTAATACTCCAGGAGTTACACCAAGGGTGTAATCCTCACCTTTTTCATGATGTCACTCTATTTTAGGAGGTAGGGTTTCTTCCTCAAGTTGTTTGGTGATCATATGTAAATTATCCTCCTAGACCTAAGGTACACATTGTTACACTCTAGAGGGTTGATGTTATAGGATAGGAAGGTTGACATTTCAGTTTTTTTAACTGTATACTTATTTGGATTCAGGTTGGATTGCATTGGAAATTGAGGTCCTATTACATCAGCATTCATTGGAGCATTCAATGGAAGTTGCAATTGTGGTTGCATAGGTAACCGTGAAGGTAATTATGGTTGTTGTATTGGGAATTTTTTTCCAGAGAAGGGAGGACTACACTAGTTTTGTGACCAAGAGAGGCTTTGGATTGATTAATTCGACCATTGTACCCATGGTGAAGGGTACTGTAACTTTTGAGGATTTTTTCATGCCAGAGTTGGAAATTATGTTTCTCGAGGACCATATTTATTATTATAAGCATTAAAAAAATGCAGAAGAGTCATGGTTCATACCTTGTGGTTGAGCTTTCCATGGATTATTCAGGGATAAAAAGTAGGATGGCTCAACTTATTAGTCCCTTGGCACACTTATTTTACTCATAGGAGTTATGGGCATGATTTTGTAGGATGATCCTAATCCCACCCACAAATTTCAACAGTTTTCAATAAAAATTCCTTTGAGGAATGTTTTTTTCTACATTGTGGGAAGAAAATAGCAAGTTCCTTCTCAGTATCAAGTTTGTCTTTTATTACCTTGAAAAAAATATAGCTGGGAAGATAATGTGTTGAGGATATCAGTCTTAAAATCCTTTAACAAGATTCCAATCTCCACATAGGTTACTCCTCCATTGGATAACTTCATGGCTCTGTTGGAAAAGCCTTTGATTCCTAGTTTGCTTATAGAATCTCCCCATGAGAATATTTTTCATAAGTAATAGATTGTCTCATAAATTTCTTTTGATATATCATCTTTTACCACTAGGTTCACCATATCCATCCATTCATCCCGCATCCCTCAAATTAAAATTGTCTTCAAGACGTCACCACCTAGAGTGTTGTGTGGATACCTATGCAAATTAGATTGAAAACACTCTACATAGTCCTCCAGGTTCCCTTCTTCCTTATGTGTCATATTTAATGTATCCTCCCTCAACTCTCAAGATTTGCAATACTCTTGGTAATTCTCAAGAAATGAATTCTTCATTTCATCCCAAGAGTTTATGGTACCATAACCAAGTCCCATAAACCATATTAAGGATTCCCCTTTCAGGGTAGTAGGAAACAATTTAAGCTTATGAAAATATGTGATATAGTCATATCTCCTATATATCACATTGAGTTCGAATAATAAAGCATTTGTATCTTCGTTAGTTGTTTTATGGAAATTAGGAATAGTTGATAATGAAATGGGATTCATAGGTGCACCTCCATGAGTATCATGACCTAGGATCATTTTCAACTTTCCCACTCATGCCCTGGTACACTTGTTTTTCATTGGGAATGTCCATAAGATTCAACGTAGGAGATTGAACAAGGAAGATTAGGATTTAGGTTATAAGCCCAGTTATCAAGGTGATGATGGAATCAAAGGTTGGCATAAACGAACACATGATGCCAAAATTGCACCTTCCATGATTATTTCTATCTCCAAATATTGACCGTCCACTTTCATAGTTCTGTTTGTCCCTGTCTTAGAACTATCCTTATAAAATCTAAAGCATATGGATATGCCTCATCTATTGATATGCAGCGAGACTAAGGCCAACTCAGCCTGTAGTTGTAATCATATTTATTTAGCCCAAAGCTACAAGTCCTAATCCCCCTGAAGCTACAAGCCCTAATCCCTAGTGGCATTCTCAAACATACACTTTTGGAATAAAAAATTGCACTTTAGAAGGACTATTTTTGGGCTTTAAAAAGGATTGCATCACTCAAAAGGCTTGGATTTTTCATCGAATCCTTGCGAGGATGCTTGCTAGAGTTTCACTAGTTGGGGACGTGCTTTTCTTGTGCTGTATTATAATCATTGAATCTCTAAAGATTGACGAAGTCTCTATTTTGGCATTGACTGCTATTTGGACACCTTGGAGGAGAGAATATAATTTTCTTTGATTATTTATTTCCATTCCTAGTTCCCAGGTGAAATTGCTCACTTGATTTCCTTCGAGATTGAAAATGATCCCTCCACAACTGCCACCCCTATGCCATATATACATATATATTATTTGCAATGTAATTTTATATACATAACAATGTATATACATACAAATGAATGTGTGTGTATGTGGAAATAACGATAATGAATGTGTGTGTATGTAGAGATAAAAATGTGTGTACATATATTTTTCATCACTTGCTACTCATTATTCTAAAAGTAGAAATAAAAATAAACACATACACATACACCATAAACCTCTCACCTTCACCCCATAAAGATGGCTAGCAAGATGAAAATATATTCTCATACGATATGTCTCCTAATTTTAGATGCTAGCGTTCTGGCTTTCAAAATCCAACTTGGACCAATGATGATAAACTCTCACCAATTCAAGGCTTAACCAAAGCTCCACCGACATATCTCCAACATATTTTAAAAGCAAGTCCCCAAACCCAAAATAATTTTTTTTACAAAAATCATTAGAGATTTTTTTTAAACTGAAAAATCGTTTTATATATATATATAACAGGTCCCCAAAGGCAAAATAATTTTGTAATTTTTTTTCCCAAAAATGTGAAGACGAAGGTTTCGATTTTTTTGCTTTTGTTTTTTTCTCAAAAGTATTTTAAAATAGGAGAGGTTTTTTTTTGAGAAGGGAGACGTTTGTACATGGGAATTTTTATTGTATGGATAATAAATTCGAAATTAAAACGACTCTATGTGCTAGGGTACTAGAACATTTTTATGTCATCAAACACAATGATAAATGCACCTCGAGGTTTTTCATTGTGCCCTTAACAAATGGATCAATGCCTGCTTTGACGGATCAATGCCAGTTTGAGCGAGGGGTTACGCAACATGCATTTCGTTCGCCATTAATAAATCTTCATACAACTTCCCCACAATAAACGCTTAGGTGAGTTTCCCGCTGACCTAGCGCTTCATCTGCAAAAGACAGGGGTCGTAATCTGGTTTGTATTTTGTGAGTGGTTAATACAGCTCGAAATGACCAATTTACTGTTGAAATCACATCGCATGATTAATGTACAGGGTCCCATTGTTCACCATCTACCTTTATATGAAGAATTTGGACATTTCATAGCTTTCAGAATGCAGGTCGGAAGAAGCACTGTGCGTTTCAGAGGCTCAATCAGCTGCTCTGCTGTTAGAAGAGGTATGCTTCCAGAAAACACCGTCTTCTCAGTATTACACTAATGTGTAAGCCAATCGATCTCATAAACACTGTGAATTAAGTAAAAGCTCAACATCATAGTCGATTCTGGCCTTTTAACTTTTTCCTGTGGTACCCATTGACACCTGGATTCATGTTTTGATTGCCCAAGTAGTATGTGGGACCAGGCTCCTGCAATCAGCCCTGGCCTTGAACGGTTCTGTATCCTGGATTTTTTAGTATGCACCCCATCAGTTTTATACTATTTCCAGCTCGTTGGAAGCTACCTGTCTTTATCAAATTTGCTGGTACATTCATATTGAGGCGCATTTTCTTCTCATTTCGTCTTCTAGGTTTATGGTGCTTTTGGTCTTTATTGGTATAAGGTAAAGGAAAAGTAACGCATTTGGCTTGTGGTAAGAGAGTCATATTAACATGTAACTAAATCCACAATAGGGCATATGACACTTTGTCTTTTCGGTAATCTTGCAATTAAGAAGTCATTGTAGTACAATGACAAGGAAGGCGAACCAAACACACCAAAAAAGTCATAAGCTCTGTCTTCTAATGTCTTTGTGATCAAACAAAAATTGGAAGGAGTTGCACTCTGCTTCCAAAATATGTGATCCATTTCTTGTGATAATTTTGTCCTTCTTATAGTGCTCCTACATTTTCCTGTTACAACTATATCTTATTGACTTCTTACTAGCCATTTATGCTACCAACAAATAAACCAACCAAACCTAAATCTGTTATGTTTATATTAAACTATTGTAGTTCCTACTGATATGTCCTCCACCGTAAGTGCTAATCTAGCAACTAAAGTGGTTGTTGAGATAGATACTAAGGCAGTTGTTGAACTAGAATTTATGGAAGCTATGATGATGAATCCCATGAATCTCCTTAAGGTATAACCAATAGATCCTACTGAGCAGATGTTAAGGCATTGAACTTGGAAATATTCTTCCAATTATTTCCCACTGGGTACTCAGACATCTTCATCTCCCAAATTCACATATCTAGGTTTTTGCTGCGACTGTAAGAGGATGGCAGCAAATTTCTGAAAGCAGAGCAAATATTAGAAAGTAGCCTACCAAGTTCCATTCATATTGGGTAATAATGAAATGTAGTTTTGGGTCAGTATTGCTTCTATCAGATCCTAGGGTAAGTGTTTTTAGTTTTAGGGGAGACTTCCATGAATGCCTCTTAGTGAGGTGATCAACCTATTTCTACAACTTAGCCCTGTGGTCTTTTAAATTAGTGATCATTGCATCCCTCTTTTCTATCATGTTCTTGAAAATGTACTCTTCTTCCTCTCGATTTTGGAGGTCCTCCTTGATTTTGCACAACTGATCTTCCTTAATGTTCATGTTGGCTAGAGTGTCATTTGGGTTAGCTGTTGCAAATGCAAGCAATGCAGCACCTTTAGCACAAACCAAGTTGTAATTTTCTTGTTTTAAGCCATTGATCTCTTTCTCTAGCTTCTCTATTTTTACTTTGCATTCTTGGGAAATATTAACCATATAATATTTTCTTCCTAAACTTCCAACAACTCTGCTTTCTGGATATGTTCAATGGTAGGGACTTTTAGCTTATTATTGATAATTTGAACCTTTTTTTTTCTTTCAATAAATTATGTCTAAGGGTGGAATCCAGTGGGATTATTCAGAAAGACATCTTGGTACAGAGTGACCTTTCTGTGAGGTAAAAAAGGTATATGGGACCACCCCAGAGAACTTACAAAGACCTGGTACCTCTAGCCCAGTTTCAATCATTAGCAACATTAAAATACTGCAATTTCACAAAAATGTTTGCCCCTTCCCCAGTAGACTCCCTTTCTTCGTCACTTGTATCAACTTGTCATCATTCATTAATTATTTTAAAGATATCCACCCTCTTCTCTCAAGGTTCATCCTACAAACCTATGCTGTTAATACATTTTTTTATTGATGTGAACATGCGCTATACAGTTTCAGAATCCTAATCCTGAGTTCCAAACCCTTAATACAACAAGACTATTAGATAAGTAGTATATGGAGTCAGATGTCTCCCGAAGATGGTCCCAAAAAAGGGATCGAAACGTCAAGAAGTTTTTTAAAATAGAATAGTGTAGCTCCAAAAAATATCTGAGTATATGCAATCACTTACAAACACTACTGTATATGATAGATAATTCCCAGGCCACTGTGACTGCTCTGTGTGAATATAGACATCTAGGCACTCAGTGCACCACTTCAAGCCAGAACAAGGGTACCTAATAAGTGCAGAGAACCCTGATTCTCACAAGGCTTCTAAAAAACTACTTTGGCCTGGTGCAACTTACCTGGTCCAATGGGTGTCGGATAAATATTTGTAAACAACTCACAAAACTCTAAGATCATAATAACAAATAATATCAACTATAAATCAAAGGTCTTTGGTTGGGTCATGCTGATCACCCAAAAAGGCATGGGAATTCAAAATTTTAAAGAAGGGCAGTGTGGTGGAAATTGTGATATATATAATTTAATGGATTCAATTTTCTAAAAGCTCAAGCTTTTGGTGTAAAGAAAACTTGCACATATTATGTATTTTTTTGGATGATTTACCTCAAAAAGAAATCAATTAAGAAACTTAGAAATTAAATGGATTTAATAAGAACATGACACCTTTGAATTAAATTTCAGCAATTGATCTGGAGCCCTGTACTGCTTCAATTACTGGATGCATGCTCAAGGAAATACAAGGCTTCCCTGTAAATTAATGTTCATCTTCACAGTCTATGCTATTATGCCTTGAAATAAATCCTACAGACATTAAAAAAGAGTGCAAATTCATTGAAATCTTCGAATTCTCTCTACTTAATTCACAGAATGCAAAGTGTTTTACAGCCTCCGTCAGGGAACATATCTGTTACTTCATGTGTCTTCATGTTACACTCTCACCAACCAAGGAGTGTAACATTAAGACACCATTTCCAATATCCAATATCTTTGCTGATTATGTAACAACAGATGTAGTTAGGGCAGCAACTATGGTAGTTTCTGTGTTGCTGTAATCACCCCAAATAGATCCCAAACATTCTATACCCTTTCCTGCCTTTTCCAGTCAAGTCTTCACTATTATTTTGGGGTTCATTAGTTCTCAAGCACATTCCATGTATATATCATGTATAACATCATTCAGACATGAACCAAAACCAAGAATTTAGTTAATAATCATAGTTGGCTAGTTTGGGCATGCATTCAGTTCCAAGACTCCAAGTGACAATGCAAAGCCTTAGCCAAACTTGAGCAAGAGGAATCCTAATATTTCTGGTGATTTAGCAGTGGGATGAGGGATCCTAATATTGCCATGCCTGATTCAGTAGTACTTTGACTATTTGGTTGGAAGTCACTTGGCTTTCTAATTCAGGTGAAGCCTAGCCAATGTTTTGAATAGCAATTTTAACAAATCTTTTCAAGAGGTTGCAATGGTCATTTCACTGCCTCAAACTGTCAGCAACATGGAAGCTCAAGTTCAACGTCTGAATGATGTAATTAGTGCACCAATAGGGAGTAACGTTGGGTATTGTGAGTAGAAGTATCTAAGTGGTTTTAAGGGGAAGGAAATCCTGTTACATTCATTTTCCTTCTTATAGTGCACCTTCATTTTCCTTCTTATGAAAATCATTAGTGCACCAGTAGGCAGTAACGTTGGGTATTGTGAGTAGAAGTATCTAAGTGGTTTTAAGGGAAAGGAAATCCCCGGTGCATAAAAAACTACGAGTCCTATTTATTTGTTGTTGTGCATGTCTCTAGTTCAAGAGTGAGATGGTTGTAGAGCCTGTTGCATGTGAGAAAGTGTAGTTGACTAGAGGATATCCATCTTATTGGTTCTAGAACTCCTTATTACCAAGTTGAGTGGCACATATTGGTTTGTATTTGAATTCATTGATCAAGTTTGAGTAGGTCATAGCCTATGTTGTTTTATGCAGTGTGTTGTGTCATGTGAAGTCGAGAAGAATCTCATAGAGTATTTGACTATTGTGTATGAGAAAGGCGACCCAGTTATATGGGTTGTGTGATTT
>LPNX010680000.1:0-32536 GCA_001517045.1 Pseudotsuga menziesii
ATATATATATATATATATATATAAGTTTTGTTGGCCACTTAGGGTTGTGCCACTCAAAATCCAAAGTAAATATCAAACTTATTTTGTGGATACTTTAGATTTTTTTTTATCTTTTCTTTAATTTCATCTATTAGAAATAAAATTTCAAATTATCACCATGTGATGTTTTAAATTTTTGTTTTAATTTTTCATTTAATTGTTAGTAAAAATTTTAATTCCCTATGCTCTTATAAGTGTAAACTATTTTCATTAAGAATGATATTATATCATCTAAACAAAATAAAGTTTCACAAAATAATTTATCAAAGTTTCATATAATTCTAATTCAAAATGTCTTTATAAGATAATTCAGTTTGATTTAAAGTTAATTTTAAACTTTAAATTTCATAAATTTTCTCTTTTTTGATACCTAGCTCATTGGGTTAAGGTACCAATAGTTCATCGTTATCACATGGAGTGAGAGGTAATTGAACAACAACAACAAAAATTCTCTCACCAAAAATATGTTATAGTTAGGAACTTTTAAATCTTTTTTTTTAATTAGTTTGTATTTCACATTAATATTATTATAATTAGCTAATGATTTGATTTAAAAGTTTTCTTAATTTAAGAATGATTGATATTTTATTATTTGTAATGATTATGAATTCAATTTCAAATATTTTCATCACTAAGGCTCACTTGATTAAAGTATTGGTTTGTTTGCAAGGTTGAAAAAGTTCCAAATTATTCTACATCATTTAAAATTTGATATTGTAATATTGCTATATTAATAATAATGTTATAGTATTTTTAATGTATAATATTATAAATAAGAAAATATAAATTATTCTCACTTTATAGAACATCACATATATTAAAAAAAAATTTAAAGATTTGATATTGTAATATTGTTATATTGATAATGATGTTATAGTATTTTTAAATTTATAATATTATAAAGAAGAAAACATAAATTATTCTCACCATATAGAAAATCACAAAAACTTTTATATTAAAAAATAAAATAAAAAATTTGATATTGTAATATTGTTATATTAATAATAATGTTATAGTATTTTTAAATTTATAATATTATAAACAAAAAAACATAAATTATTCTCATTATATATATAACATCATATAAACTTTCATATTAAAAAAAATAAAAAATTTGATATTGTAATATTGTTATATTAATAATGATATTATAGTATTTTAAATTTATAATATTATAAACAAGAAAACCTAAATTATTCTCACACCATATACTACATCACATAAAATTCCATATTTAAAAAAAAAAGCAAAAGGATAAACATCCAGAAAAAAATCCAAAGGCTGAGCATGCAGTTTGAAATTCAACTCGTTAATTTATTTGAAAAATCTTGTTCTTGCTATTGGCTTTTAGATCTCGAAGATTTGGAACTCCATGAGATCATTTGTCACTGTGCTAATCAATATCCTTTGTTTAGGTCCAGAGAAAAAGTAAAGTTATTAAAAATGCAAGGCTAATATGATCGTCACAATCAAAACCCTTACGGATATTTAAGTTATTAAAAATGAATTCTAATCTAAACCTGTGAGGCTGTGACCATAAACAAAAACCCTTACCCATGTTAATCAAACAACCACCATCTTAACATGATCTACTACAAGCATATCCAAAGTGGTAAACCTTTACTCGATGTTAACATGGTCAACTACACACATATCAACATGCCAAACTATGAGATGTATTGTTCTCATTATAGAACATGGCATAAACATAGAGGCAAAGACGGGTATTTCAAATCATGAGTAGTTGTAGTTATTATCATTATAGAAATGGAAAAAACGTGCAAACAATCGGAGGATCTCAAAAAAGCATTTCAAATCATGAGTAGCAATTGTATAATAACTGAATTCTCAATCAGATTTTAAAACAAAAAGAAAAAAGATGAACATCAAGTTTGAAATTCAGATAAGAAGCCAAAGGCTAAGCATGCAGTTTGAAATTCAACCCATTTGCTCTTGTTCAAAGATTTGGAATTCAAGGAGATATTAGGGTCTCCATGGACACAGCCATTTTTGGCCATTGGAGTCTATGTCATGTCCCCAACCCTCCAACCGGCGAAGAGGACGCGACCATGGCGTTAACCATCCGAGCTACTAGCCCCATGATCATGTGAACTCATAGAAATGACAAAACATAATGCATTGAAGTAGATCATACACAGATGCAACTATTTCTCATACACAGTGGAAGCAACATTCATTCATACAAGCATTCATTCAACATGTTCATCACATCCATTAACATAAAATATGATTACAGAAGTAAAATGAACAAGAATCACTTATCTTATGAATATCTCATTCCGCAACCAGCTACGTCGCTGCAACGTTCGACCCGACCATAGGCCAGCGTGCTCCTTAATCTCTCAGCAGCGCTACCACCCCCGAGCTGGGCATGATTCTCCAAGGAATAAGGGAACAAGCAGGCTTACACATAGCCAAGGATATACAAAACATAGCCAAGCCAACATAGTTGGGTTTATCAGGCCATCCAGGAGTTGGGAAAGGCTAAATGCTAAGCTGGTGGGCTCATTACAGAGCCAAGAACACCTACACCAGAACTAGCCTGACTTCTAAGACACCCACACACACCCAACACAAGGAATCAGTCCCTTCTCTGCTACACAGTCCCTCAGGACCTACATTCCCTTCTAGTGCTATTCAGGGGTTGTGGAGAAGAAAGCCAGCCCTCTAGCTCTGTCTGTGTGGTTTCCAGCCACTAGGTTTATCAAGCAAACCAAGCCCCCATCCCTGATCCCTACACAGTCTGAAGACCAACCATTGCACACATGTAATTACTCAGTTATTACAGCTTAGATAACTTAACATGGGAAATGACTCCCAAGCGAATTTCAATGGCTCACTGAACGTGTCACTGCACACAATTTACAACATGGGGGAATCAACAGTCCCAAAACATATCAGCATACACTGTGTGTGAAATGAAAAGACTCTCATCCCCAAAACATAAAGGAGACCACAACAATCACGATGTAATGGAGACCACAGTAGCACAACAAATCTTTGAGGAGAATGGCGGCAACCATAACTCACGGGAAGAACAACAGTCCCATTCTCAACATTGAAATGACAGGAAAATTACATGACCATACCAGTCTGTGAGGATATCATACAACTAAAAATGTGGATGGAAGAGCACAACTCCTAGCTCATTGTGTGTTCCCAAAACTGGGAAATCCTGTGCGTGAGAACAACGAACAGACAATGGCAAGAATGCCCTGTAGCCAGAAGTGCGTGAACGTGAGCAACTTTCACCCCTGCGAGAGGATGGAAAGCAAAACGTGAGGCCTGTGTAGTGGAGAGTGCGTGAGTGTTTCAGCACAGTCGTGGAGGAGAGTAGCAATCTCCTATGCACGTGGATGAGCAGGCCATCGTGAGGAACAACAGACCATGGAGATAACACGCAGTGGAGAGAATGAATGAAGGGCGTATTTGTCCCTCTGTCCATCGTGAGGTTCATTGCTGGTGGAGTGTGAGTGTGGGAAAGGACTGGTAGTCCTGCCACACCACTCTCAAAAACAATAACTACCTCAACCACCAGCAACAATTCTTAATTGTGGTGGTTGGATAAAACAAGGAAAGATGACACATGGGTTTTTCCCTCCTTAGCCAAGGTTTGACAATTTCCCCACCCTTATCCTTGTGAAGATCATGCCCCATCTCAATTTAGTTGCCACGATCGTATCTAGTCGGGTTCATTTTAATTAAGATGCATATTTACATGATGTTGAAACTTAATATGTGCCGCATGCCCTGATATAGCATCGGTGACAAGTTTAAAGCCAAAACATAGCATAACCGATCAGTGGTGGGGCCTTCGCCTTTATCTCCACACCATGATCATTACAATATATATACATCATGTACATCAAATTCAATGGGGTCAAAACCGGGGTGTTACATTCCCCTCCCCCTTCAATAGCACTATCCTCAGTGCTTACAAAATTGAACAAAATGCTACACTGGTATCGCCTCAGTGTTCCGCAAAATTGAACAAAAATGGATGTGCCAATCGCATGGCATCCTCCAGCTCCCAAGTAGCCTCTTTAGGTCTGTAGTTCTCCCATTGCACCTTTACCTACCCTATGGCCCGGTTCTGGAGCATTGTGACCTTCTTGTCGAGGATGCACATTGGCTCGATTTGGAACTCTCCCTTGGGTTCCACCTGAATCACATCCCAATTTATCACATGGTTAAGATCATGTACATATCTCTTAAGCAAAGAAACATGAAAAACATTATGAGCCCTAGTGCTAGCAGGCAATGCAAGTCTATATGAAACTAGCCCTATCCTCTCAAGCACTTGAAATGGCCCACAGTATCTTGGTGACAACTTGGCACAACTTCGAAGCTTTAAGGAACTCCTCCTTGCCCTCACTCTGAGGTAAACATGATCCCCAACACTGAACTCCCTATTCAACCTATGCTTATCCGCATAGCTTTTCTGCCTGTCCTGGGCTGCTTTCAGCTTCTGCCTGATCTTTACAACCTCTTGCTCCATCTCCTTGAGCAATTCTAGTCCAAGCACAATCCTATTCACCAGATTTTCCCAAGTCACTGGTGTCCTACACCTTCTTCCATACAAAGCTTCATACAGACTCATCCCCAAGGATGCCTGCTATCCATTGTTATAAGAAAACTCTACCAAGTGTAAGTAATCTTCCCACTTGGTTGGTTTGTCCATCACGTACATGCGAAGCATATCTTCAAGCACTTGATTAACTCTTTCTGTCTGCCCATCTATCTGAGGATGGTATGCAGTGCTGAAGTTTAGCTTTGTACCCAAATCTGCAAACAACCCCTTCCAAAAGTTGGAAGTGAACTTGACATCTCTGTCAGAGACTATTGCCTTTGGCAATCCATGCAATTTGAAAATCTCCTTCATGAATATCTTTGCAATGTCTTCAGTATTATGCGTAGAATTAACCGGTATAAAATGTGCTACCTTAGTCAACCTGTCTACCACAACCATGATGGAATCATGTTTTCTCCAAGTCATCGGCAACCCTGTAATAAAATCCATGGAAATAACTTCCCATTTCCATTCTGGAATTGGCAGAGGTTGCAACAAACCTGCTGGATGTTGATGCTCAACCTTAACTGTTGACATTTCATACACCTTGAAATGTATTCAGCCATGTCCTTTTTCATTCCTGGCCAAAAGTTCTGCTTTCTAGCTGTAGCAATTGTCTTCTGATATCCTGGGTGACCAGAATACAGAGCTTGATGGATTTCATCCATAATAGCTCTCCTCAAATCTACTACATTCAGAATATAAATTCTACCTTTATAAGTGAGAAGTCCATCTTCTTTGAGTTTATATCCCTCATACCTCTTCTCAAGACCTTGCTGCTACAACTTGTCTTTTACTTGCTCATACAATTCATCTCCAGTAACATGACTAACAATATGCTACCTCAAATCCGATTGGCAAATACTAAGAGATGCCACATGCATTTCCTAGACCTTCCTGCTAAGTGCATCAGCTACCTTATTCTCTTTTCCTTTTATGTGCTTGATTTCAAAATCAAACTCACATAAAAATTCCAGCCATCTTGCTTACCTAGCATTCAGAGTAGGCTGATAAAATAGATACTTCAAACCACAATAGTCTATTTTGAGCTCAAATATTCTACCCATCAAGTAATGCCTCCACATCTTGAGAGCATGTACTATGGCTGCAAGCTCTAGATCATGAGTGGCATAGTTCTTCTCATGCTCCTTCAACTTTCTTGACTCATAACATATCACGTGGTTTTCTTGCATAAGGACTCCTCCAAGCCCTTGTCTGCATGCATCGGTACACACCACAAAATCTTTCTCTGGATCTGCAACCTTCAATATTGGTGCACTGGTGAGAAGATTCTTCAAATTCTGAAAGCTTTCTTCACACCTCGATGTCCATTCGAACTTCATTCCCTTATTTTGCAAATAAGTGATGGCATGTGCAACTTTGGAGAATCCCTCAATGAATATCCTGTAGTATCCTGCAAGTCCCATAAAAGATCTTACATCTGTCACATTTCTTGGAGTAGGCCAATTCATAATGGCTTCAATCTTTTCAGGGTCCACAGATATACCCTCCTCTGAGATAATGTGACCCAAATACTGAATTCTATCTCTATAGAAGTCACACTTTCTTAGTTTCACATACAACTGGTGCTCCCTGAGCAATTGCAATGTCAATCTCAAATGATCTTCATGCTCTTCCTCATTCTTAGAATAAATGAGAATGTCATCAAGGAAAACAAGAACGAACTTGTCTAGATACTTGTTGAAGACACTATTCATAAGGCACATAAATGTAGCTGGCGCATTTGTGAGATCAAATGGTACCACTACAAACTCATAATGCCCATACCTTGTCCTAAAGGATGTCTTATGAATGTCTTCATCCTTGATTCTCACCTGATGGTAACCAGACCTCAAGTCAATCTTGGAAAATACCTTTGCTCCCCTCATTTGATCAAAGAGGTCATCAATCCTAGGAAAAGGATACTTATTCTTCACAGTAGCCTTGTTCAATTGTCTCTAATTGATACATAACCTGAGTGTACCATCTTTCTTCTTTACAAATAGAACTGGTGCTCCCCAAGGAGACACACTTGGTCGGATATACTTCTTTTCCAACAACTCTTGCAGTTGCATCTTCAACTCTAGCATCTCCAGTGTGCTCATCATGTAGCGTGCTTTGGACGCTGGTGCTGCCCCTAGCACGAGTTCAATTGTGAAGTAAATGTCCCTCTTTGGAGGAAGCCCTGGAATCTCATCAGGAAACACATCCATGAATTCCTGTAACACCTGATAGTCCTCCAGCCTTGGAGTTCCGTCTCCTAATGTCTCCAAAATATGAGCTGCATACAACTGGAAACCCTTCCTACAGAACTTCTTTAACTACATAGCTGAAACCTGCCGTACTGAAATCACCTTTGGAATACCTTTCACAACTACCAGGTTTCCTTCTTCATTCATGCATTCAAAAGTCTTATTGTAATAGTCAAGCTTCACCCTGTGAGCTTCTAACCAATCCATTCCAATGAGAACATCATAGGAACCAAGTGGTAGAACATTCATATCTACACAAGTGACCAATCCATTCATGACCAATGGACATTTCTATACCACTTCAATGACCTTTCTCTTAGTTCCAGTGGCTAGCTGAACTAACCAAGATTTCCTATGCTTTACTTTCTTAAAAGCACAAATCTCCACTACTCTAGGAGTAATGTAACTGTGCATAGAACCAGGGTCAATCAAAATAGAAACAAATTGTTCAACAATCTTACCTGCTACTTCAACTACAGTTGACTGGTGATCTGCCTGACGATCCTCTAATGCTGCATAAATCCTAGGGACTGCCCTTGCTACTTGACCCACTATTTCTGCTTCTTGGACGTTATAAGCTGGCCTTGCACTCTCATTCTCGAGTGGACAATTCCTGCGCATGTGGGGTCCTCCACATTTCCAACATTGAAGTGGTCCTCTGTTCTATTGTGGATCTTTAGTCTTTTCTCCGATCACTCCAACTGGCTTACTCACAACTTGAGACGGCTGCTTTTGTTGATTCCTGAAGCTAGAAGGTTTGAAACCTTTCTTCCTTTGGTCAAACTTCTCATTCTTCTTATCCTTCCATGCCTTGTGGTAACCCGACTTACCTTTGCTTTGCTCATAGCAATACTTAGCCTTCTTTATTGCTTCTTCAAGAGTTCTAGGTTCATAAAACTCAATTATATCTTTGTAAGACTGAGGTAATCCACTCAGAAAACACTGGACCTTCACTTTTTCATCTCTGATGTACCGGACATACCTCAACAACTCCAAAAACTTATTTGCATACTCTTCCATGGTTTGCTGTCCCAATCTCAGCTCATCATAATACCTGTCAGAGAGGTATTTATGCTTGAAATACTTCTTGAACTATTTCCACTTAAGTCTCCTTTCACTGATCCTCTTTACTTGCTTGAAGTGTTCCCACCAAATGGATGCTCTTCCATTCAGATTAAATATGGAAACTCTTGCCTTCATGTTTCCTGAATAATCCTGCACTTGAAAGTACTTCTTTATCCTAAGAAGCCAAGCTTCAGCCTCTTGTCTAGTCTTTATCTCACCATCAAATGTAGGAGGTTTAGCTTTCTTAAATTCATCCTGAGAGCGATCCCTATGGTGTCTTTTTCTCTTTCTTTTATGAGAAGAAGAGCTTGAATCCCCGCTGGATTCTTCAAAATCAGATGATCCACTAGAAGTCCTTCTCCTTCTCCTAGTACTGCTCTTACTTCCTTCTGGTCTTGCAGTACCTCATCCTGAGTCTATATTTCTATGTAAGTCTGTCAAACTCTGCAACATAGCAGCATTCAACTGGTGCTGCTCTTCCTGGGATTTGATCAAGCTTCTCATGGTGGCTACAACATCTAACGGTGTCTCTTGGAATCTCCTTCCATTAGACTCAATGTCATCATTTCTATTACGGACATTTTCTCCCATGGCATCTTCTGCTCACTCATTAGAATCCCGAGCATCATACCCATCATGGGTTCTCATACTGAACCACCACTCACTTGTCAAACTGCACCACCTGGAATACTTCCCTGGAAGGTGACTATGAATCTGTAGGCATGTTAGTAACATAACTGTTAGATACATAACATTAATATAAACCAGCATTACTTACCTTCTCCTGGAAAAATTATAAAATTACAAGTTTTTCCCAAAACATAGACTTTTCTTCATCAAAGAACGTCTATCTGAGGGGGACGATGGGGGTCAAGGGGGTTTTCCCCCTTGTGGCTTCTGTAGGGCAGGTCAAGGGTAGCACCCTCATTTTTTATTTTTATTTTTTTGTAAATCATTGGTTTTCGCGCAATCTGGCACATGAAATCACTGCTACTTTTCTCCTTTTAAGACCTGAAAATTCACTAAAAAACAACTATAAATCCCAATGAATAACAGTCAAAATCTGCTGGAAAAATCCCACGAAAAACTCAAAAATTTCCTCCTTGTAGAATCAGATCTCATTTCAACTATTGAATCGGATCTCATTTCAACTATTGACCCAATGTTTCGACAGCCCAAATGAATAACTTCTCCATTGTATCGACGATTGAAACAACTAAATTTTTTTGTTGCGCATCGGTCGTTGGATCTGCTAAGCACTAACGTCGGCAATCGGGTCCTCTAGCCCTTTGGAAAGTTAGTCCTTTCGACAGCCGCAATGGCGGTCCTCCAATCCACTAACTTCATCCGATGTAGCTCATTGGCTGTCAGAAGCTCTAACTTTTTTCGACTTCTTTATACTTAACCAAAATTTTCAATTTTTCCCTTTTCATTGGCGAACTAGTTCCATCCGCAGCCACAATGGCGGAACATGATCTTCTTTCTTCTTCTGATTGGCGACACAACCTGATCAGTATCAGCAAACCTTTTATATCGAAAGACTAGTGCCTTTGGCTTCCGCAACGGTGGCACACCAAACACGAACTTCTTCTTATCAACGGCTGTTTACTTAGAAAAATTTTAAACTTTTGGCGTCGGCGGTCTTTCCACATCAGAAGGCTAGTCATTAGAGTAAATTTGGGGTCTAAAATGGGCCTTATAAGAAAACGTGCCAAAATAAGTTTTTGTGAGTTGGAATTCAAGAGCCAATATAATTTCAATAAAATAAGTCAACCATAATGGTTGAATTGACATATTTGTCATTAAAAAAAACTACTTTTTTTGTTCGTATTTTCGACATATCTCCCTGTGTTTTTACTCAAATTTCGATCGGGAGAGCTCGTTGGATGAAAAATTTGATTCCGCATCCAATGAGTACCCACACTGCATACTTTTGATGGACCTCACTACCCCAAAAACAAGAAATACCTGAAAAAACGTGATGATGACATCATCATCACGTTTTTTCAGGTATTTCTTGTTTTTGGGGTAGTGGGGTCCGTCAAAAGTATGCAGTGTGGGTACTCGTTGCATGAAAAATCAAATTCCGCATACAACGAGCTCTCTCGATCAAAATTTGAGTAAAAACACAATGAGATATGTCGAAAATACGAACACAAAAAATAGTTTTTTTCTTTCTTCCTCCAAAATTAATCAATATTATTTTATTATTTTAACTATTATTTTATTATTTTCCTTAGGAGGCCCATTTTAGACCCCAAAATTCCTCTAATGGCCTTTGGCTTCTGCAACGGCGGCACACCAAACACGAACTTCTTCCAATGGCCGCTCTTTACTTAGAAAAAAATTTAACTTTTCTTTTCAACAGTCCTTCGTCGGGTATACTTTCACCTAACTCTTCTGCTACATCGGAAGTCATTATCACTAACTCTTCCAATGATCCGACAGTGCAAATCTTCCGCTACATCGGAAGTCATTACCACTAACTCTTCCGATGATCCAACAGTGCAAACATTGGCATACTTCCACCTAGCCCTTCCGCTTCGTCGGAAGTCTTTCCAACTAACCCTTCCGCTATAGCGGAAGTCTTTACCACTAAGTGTTCTGACTGTTCAACACTTAGACAAATTTTATGGAAGTTTCCTGTCATCAAATTTTGATCTCTGCTGGGAAGAAAGAAGTTCTCCTTCTGTCACTGTAACTTCATTCAAGGCTCATTCAGGCCCATGCTTGTAACATGAGCTCTGATACCACTAACTATCACGTCCCCAACCCTCCAACCAGCGAAGAGGACGCGACCATGTCGTTAACCATCCGGGCTACCAGCCCCATGAACATGTGAACTCATAGAAATGACAAAACAGAATGCATTGAAGTAGATCATACATAGATGCAACTATTTCTCATACACAATAGAAGCAACATTCATTCATACAAGCATTCATTCAACATGTTCATCACATCCATTAACATAAAATATGATTGCAGAAGTAAAATGAACAAGAATCACTTATCTTATGAAGATCTCATTCTGCAACCAGCTATGTCGCTGCAACGTTCCACCCGACCATAGGCCAGCATGCTCCTTAATCTCTCAGCAACGCTGCCACCCTTGAGCTGGGCATGATTCTCCAAGGAATAAGGGAACAAGCAGGCTTACACATAGCCAAGGATATACAAAACACATCCAAGCCAACATAGTTGGGTTTATCAGGTCATCGAGAAGTTGGGAAAGGCTAAATGCTAAGCTGGTGGGCTCATTACAGAGCCAAGAACACCTACACCAGAACTAGCCTGCCTTCTAAGACACCCACACACACCCAACACAAGGAATCAGTCCCTTCTCTGCTACACAGTCCCTCGGGCCCTGCATTCCCTTCCAGTGCTATTCAGGGGTTGTGGAGAAGAAATCCAGCCCTCTAGCTCTGTCTGTGTGGTTTCCAGCCACCAGTTTTATCAAGCAAACCAAGCCCCCATCCCTGATCCCTACACAGTCCAAAGACCAACCATTGCACACATGCAATTACTCAGCTATTATAGCTTAGACAGCTTAACAGGGGAAATGACTCCCAAGCGAATTTCAATAGCCCACTGAACGTGTTAGTGCACACAATTTACAACAAGGGGGAATCAACAGTCCCTAAATGTATCAGCATACACTGTGCGTGAAATGAACAGACTCTCATCTCCAAAACATAAAGGAGACCACAACAATCACAATGTAATGGAGACCACAGTAGCACAACAAATCTTCGAGGAGAATGGTGGAAACCATAACTCATGGGAAGAACAACAGTCCCATTCTCAACATTGAAATGATAGGAAAATTACATGACCATACCAGTCTGTGAGGATATCATACAACTGAAAACGTGGATGGAAGAGCACAGCTCCCAGCTCATTGTGTGTGCCCAAAATCGGGAAATCCTGTGCGTGAGAACAACAAACAGACAATGGCAAGAATGCCCCGTAGCCAGAAGTGCATGAACATGAGAAACTTCCACCCCTGCGATAGAATGGACAGCAAAACATGAGGCCTGTGTAGTGGAGAGTGCATGAGTGTTTCAGTACAGTCGTGGAGGAGAGTAGCAATCTCCTATGTGTGTGGATGAGTAGGCCATCGTGAGGAACAACAGACCATGGAGATAACACGTAGTGGAGAGAATGAATGAAGGGCGTATTCGTCCCTCTGTCCATCGTGAGGTTCATTGGTGGTGGAGTGTGAGTGTGGGCAAGGACTGGTAGTCCTGCCACACCACTCTCAAAAACAATAACTGCCTCAACCACCACCAGCAATTCTTAATTGTGGTGGTTGGATAAAACAAGGAAAGTTGACACATGGGTTTTTCCCTCCTTAGCCAAGGTTTGACAATTTCCCCACCCTTATCCTTGTGAAGATCATGCCCCTTCTCAATTTAGTTACCGCGATCATAGCTAGTCGGGTTCATTTTAATTAAGATGCATATTTACATGATGCTGAAACTTAATATGTGCCACATGCCCCGATATACCATCGGTGACAAGTTTAAATCCAAAACATAGCATAACCGATCGGTGGTGGGGCCTTGGCCTTTAGCTCCACACCATGATCATTACAATATATATACATCATGTACATCAAATGCAGCGGGGTCAGAACCGGGGTGTTACAGTCTAGGTTTCTGTATTTGGCAGATTGATTCTCTGCACATTTTGTTTGTATAGGTCTTGTTATACATGCTGGTATTTTTGTTATTGGTGATTCAATTTGCATCCGAAAAATTAATACCATCTGAAAAATCTTTGTTGAAAGAAATTATAGACAGTGTGCTCTTGTTTGCTTGCGCTACAGGACTTGGTAGAGATGGAATGTCAGAAGTTGGCAAGTAAAGGTGTAAAGATCTAGGTAGAAAGCTGGTTACCTAAAAGAAAGAATGAACCATGGCTATATAAGGGAATAAAATTTAGTTGTAATACATTTTTGGGTAGAACAATTCCATTCTAAGTACACAATCCATAATTGGCCTTAGTTAAAGCTCAGTTTGGTAGGTCATCATCATTCACTCTCAGTATTCGCTCTCAGTTAATAATTATTTATGGTTTTATTGTTGTTTCCATTGATTATTGTGTGTATCTCCTTCTTCAAGTTTGGTTTTCTGATAGATTGCTTAATGTAATATATGGCTGCATCCACTTGTTACCACCTAAGTTGTACTTAGTGGTTTTTTATCAAGTGAAACTGGTGAACCAAACAGGGTTAACTTGTTCGCACTTCAGAAGACCTTTGGAAGTAATCCTGGGAAGTGCTTGTTGTACTATATCACATGTTCATACCCCATGGGGGAATTGTAATAAATGTTCTAGCATGATAGTGTCTGTAAAAGACTCAGTCTCTTAGACCTTATTTGTCAATCCGATCAGCCCAGGGTTTTTTTTCCCTTGGTTATTATTGGTTGTTGAATAAACGACTGATAATTTCTGAGTTTTTCACTTCATACCTCCAAAGTTGGGGTGGTTGGCTTGGCATTTAGGCCTATTGAGGTTATTAGAGGATATGTGTCAATATATAAGCATGCTAGACATCATGGTCGAGTCATATGAACATGTCTAAGTCCCCCTAGGTTTTTTCAATTTTTCAATTTTTTAGTTTTTTCAGTGTTTTTTATTAAAAATTTCATTTTTCCAAAACTTAGGCTATTTTTTAATAGTTTAATTGTAAAAATTGATTTTGTAATAAAAGTGGGACAAATAATCAGTTTCAGTCATGTAGGTGCTCATTTTCAAGCTAAGAGCACCATGTAAACCCATGGACCCACTATTTTCTAGTTTTGAGTGATTTTCCATCACTCAGGTCAGAAAGCCCCAAAAATCAATTATTGATTATTTTAATCAATAAATTGATGAATAATGGAGCAAATCCAAAATCATAAATCAGTGGATTCTCAGCTGATTTGATTGAAATCAGTGAGATCTAAAGCAGATTGACTGGATCTGACAAATCCTTGACTGAAGGAGGTGATCAAATAAGATCCAGAGCTGATATTCAACATCCTTTATGGGGAATTTTGCCCTCCCTCTCTCCTCAACATGTTTTGGCTCATCTGGATGAGTTTTGGTGGATGCTTCAGTCAACAGGTTGAGGTATCAGTCAGATCAGCTCTCTGATTGACAATTACACTGAGTGAGACTCATATCTGACTTATTTAGACACAGATTAGGCATTGATGGACTCTCCATTAGCATATTTGGTTTATCTCCTTGGGATTTGCACCCCCCTAGGCTGGATCTCATGGTTTTTGTATATATCCAAGCACAACAGCCTCTTCCAAGCTAGTTAGAGCTGGATTGAAAGGATTGCTATTGTAATTGTGTATTGATCATCATTTGTTTAAATAAAGAGAAGCTTTGGAGGGTCAATTGTGGAGTACCTTTCATTTGTGGATTATCATTATCATGCTGCATTCGAGGTGAAACTGCTATTTTTCAATTTTTTGCACTTAACTGTTGTCTGCCTGAATGGTTATTAAAATCATAGGGATAGATCATTGTAATTAATATTACTTACTTATATTTTGCTGCATATGTTTGAATGAGCTAATACCTGTATGCTAAATAAGATTATTTGCATGTTGTATCACCTACTTCTCATATGTATCTTCAGATTTAATGGTTCTGTTTGCAGGATTTGTTATGTAGCCTACAGGTTTTACGTCACTGGAAGATCTATGGTTCAAGTTTGATTCCATTGGTTTCCAACAGATATTGCTAAGATCGTGCCCCTCGGTGCTTCACTACCAAGTTTCCTTTGCAGATCTGCTTCAACAACAAGCACTTCTCTTCCCCTTTTCCTCCTTTAAAAATCTTAAATTTTCTTCAAACTGTTTACTATTAAGGATTCTTATTGCTCAGATCTATCTCATTAATAAAATTACATGTAGACATAGTTAGTAAGGTCCCTTCATAATTCTAGATCTTAGTTTTGTTTTGCATATAAAGTTACATTTTAAGAGATCTAGCCGAAATTACCATATTTTCACAAGCACTTTAATGAAAATTTGTAGCTTGCTTTTAAGGTAGTTTCCTTTGCTATACATTAAAATTTCATATTTTGCAATAAAAGTGCACATCTTATTGGCTGCCCAAAAGGCAAGCCAAGATCCCAAGGAAAGCCTGCTTTCCTTGGTTCCTGTTTTACCCTTTTAACTAGTTTTCAGCTTACTTTTTTTGGTTAAAAGTGAGCTGACCCAAAGATACTTTCAGAGTTATTTTGGGCATATTTCAGTCTAAAATTATTTTTGGTTCTTAGCAGGTTTGACAGAAAATAAAGGAAGCTGCTGTTCGGAAGTGGATTCAAGAGCATTCAAATCCCCCCAAGGGTCTTCCATTTGACTAAAACCTTTAATTTTCGCACTTTGTAAGATCTTGATTTCACTCCGTATAAGGATCAAGAGGAATTATATCAGTTCTATAATATTGTAACTGTTGTTAATAAAAATAATTTTTGAATAGGCTCTTTCGATCCCATTCCCCATCCCCCATGGGGGGATTTGCGTCCGTGTCTTTTTGTCACTTTTTCATTCATATTTTTTAAATCTAGCATAGATATAATATGTAGGGTAGTATATTTTATTTCATTATCAATTTCATATTCCATATTTTATATTTCAAAGTAATCTTAATACTTACCCCACGACTTCCTAATTGACCCGAAAGGGGAAAGAGATTCATGGTAAGACTAATTAGAAAACTAGAATTGTGTATCTATTTTATTTTCTATCATTTGTTTTTCAGCTATTATAAAATTAACCCCTCCTTGATTCTCTGATTGAGATCAACTTGGATCGAAAGAGGTTCCTGGAGGGTTTTCTTTTAAACAAGAACACCCAGTTTAAAATTTACTAAAATTGACAAGACTCTGGTGTGTATGCTATGCACTTGGCTGCTGTTCGTCTGATCATTCAAGCTGTATAAAAAGCACTTGAGCGAATAGAATAATCAGGACTCACTCTCCCAAACTTACAAACCATCAGGTGAAAATCCAACACCTAGATCAAACCTTTATGGTGGCAAAATACCCAAAGGAAGCAGGAACTTCTGAAAAGTGACCTCGGGGCGCCGATCTCTATCACACTCTAACGGGTGCGTTATGAAAAATAGCTCTAGAGACTCCATTCAGCCCACATATTCCTTGTGGGTAGCCATGAAGGTTTAGTTTTGGACATACTCTAAGTACTCTCGGGTATATCTGGAGTCCACCCCTTTGCCTAATTTTAATCAACTCACACCTCAAATTTAACTTAAAACGTACCAAGAGGCAATCACAAAACATTCACTCCAAGCACATGCAAGTACATTGATCTTATTTTTTGACTCCATTCTAAGGCACTGGTTATTTTCTTGCTTTATATATATATTGTGTCTCAGCATTGTGCTTTCATGTGTTCATTTTTTGTATCTTGTCATCTTTGATTGTCTATAGTTAAATTTCAAACTCTGAAGTAACTCATTCAATTTAACATCACCATACTAAGTAATTATCGTTAGTAACTTAATAGGGTCTACCCCCCTTGGCTTCGTTAGGAGTTGAGCCTAAACATATGAGTCAAGAACAAGGTGACAGCCTTGACTCGAGACGTGCCCCCAAGGACACACCGAGTGGCTTGAAGATTTCTGCCACATGACCCAGGTGTGTGAAAGGCGACAACATCTTTTGGCACCATTATCGGGGATAAATCTTTTTATTCTTGAGTACGACTTTTGTTTTCTTCCTTTTTGTTTTTGCTTTGTTTGATGAATGCTTAGAGTAGATCTTTAATTTTCATCTGGCGACTCCACTGACTTTTTTCTAGTTTTTATTTTTACAAAGAAAAGAAAAAAATAATTTTTGTGAAAAGACTTATAAATGCTTATTTTTCTTTTTCACATGGCGACTCCATTGAATGCATAAAACCCTGTTATCTCATAAACTTGTGAAGTTTTGTTATGTGTAGATGAGCCCATGTGACATGTTAAAACCTTTAAAGCTCATCACTTGACAGCTCCACCTTTTCAGTACAAGGTTTAATCATTATATCAAATGCATACTATTAATTTTTGATATGGATGAATTAAAGGAGAAATGTGGTGCCTGGTTAACCGTAATCTTTCGCCCTGTCGATTTTTCAAACATCCCAAGTTTTCCTAACTATTGTAATGGTTTTTAGGATGCATATAATTGGCTTCCGACATTTCATGAAAATTATGGTGATTCGGCCATCTGGCATGTCAAATCTTTCCTTCAGTTGATCGCTGACTTCAATATTCTTCATAAAGACAATATGATGGAAATGTTTGCTAGTGCTTTTTGGGGTGGGGCCGGTTGTTGGTTCTATCAAGGCCTTCCTGATAAATGTATAACTTCTTTTCCAAGCTTCCTTTGGATGTTTTTAGAGCGGTGGCATGATGGTAGGGGTAGTATGAATGGTTTAAAAAAGTTCCTTGAAAAGATATGTACCTTCTACCTATCTGGGACAGAGTATCACACGGAAACATATGATGGACCTTTTTCCATGATACAAAGTATTGAAGACATGGATTCACTTCTTGAACATTTAAGTGAAGAGGAGGTTCATGATACTCCCATAAAAAAGCATTGTGGTAGTTATTTAAGAAAGGAAGCAATTAAGCATCTTCTTAAAGAATATGAGGTATCTCCCAATGCACAACAAGATTCTGAGGAAGGGAAAATCCAAGATGATCATATTGAAGAGCTTCAGGAGGAGCCCATGATGGAACACATTGTTGAAGACTCTCCTAATGTCACCATAGCTGATGACATTGAATATTTTCTGCATCCTCAAGTGTGTTGCATTGCCGATACCTTTCCAGAAAGCCCTCTAGTGGAATCCACTGAGCAACACATACCAAGTGATCCCATTGAATATGTCCAAAAAATTTCCTTGATTGAAGATAATATTGAAGATCCTCTTCATGATATCATAACAAAAGCCTATAAAGAAACCTATGATAAGATCACTACAGTGTGTGGCGACACTAGACCTTGTTCTCCTCATGTTGATGAAGGTTTGGAAAGTTTATTGCCTTTTAACATTTTATCTGAAGAAGATTGTTATGAATACAAGGAAGACATGGATAGGCAGGAACATGATGCCATGGATGAAGAGTCCCCCACATATGACATGGATGGGAGTGATGAATATTGGAATTTCATAGATAATCCAACTTGTGAAAATCTTATGGAGAATCCCATCCATGATATGTCCAACAATGGGAGTTTCTATTCAAAAATTTGTGGAAGTCTAATCTACGATACATCCATAGATGGGAGCATGGATATGGATGTCTGGGAAAACTTTAGTATGAAAGAGGAGCATTCAGAATTTTCATGTGATCATTCAGATTCATGTCATGCAGAGCAGCACAAGGGTATCAGTAATGAAGACATTGAGAAGCAGTGTTGTGAAAAGTCAGATGTGAGGCAGTTAGTGGAATATCAGTATCAGACATCTTTTCCACATATAAAGGTTCCTTATGATTTGGAGCTACTTGGGGCTAGTGCAACGAGTTATAATTTGATAAGCCCCGATGATCAGTATGATGATGTAGTCAATCTACCTCATCGTTCTGATTGGTATATCAGTCCTATCCAATCATGGAAAGAGGCAGCCTGCATGAGCACATACAAGTTTGGGAAGAATTTTTATGACATTGTTCATGCCTATGATCTCCCATCCATCCCGCCCATCCTGAATCATCACGCAACTTTGCATTTTCTGAATAAGGTATCCTTACTTTGGCCGGTAACCAAAGACAAGGAATTTTTTTTTATGTTAATAAAATGCTTGGGTGGTTACATTGGATTTCTAATTACACTTAACCCTTTTTATATCATGCTTAGAGTAGGAAAATAAGCTCCTTGAAAGAGAGCATTTACTTTCTGCATTTCTACTTAGGTATAATAAAACTTTGCTTCTTTTAGTTAGTTACATTTATTTTGTTTAAATAAATCAAATTAATGGTTCATTTGGTTTTTTATAAAACTTGTGCTGCTGAGGTTTTTCTTGTCAAGTTGAGATGTTTTTATAGGGTATATAAACCAGAGATTCTGGTGTTCTCATATCCTCTCCTTGCCTTAAATACCAGATCGAGCACACGTCCCACAGTTGGAGCCAGAATGTTACCACCTAAGTTGTACTTAGTGGTTTTTTTATCAAGTGAGCCTGGAGAAACAGACAGGGTTAACTTGTTCGGACTTCAGAAGACCTTTGGAAGTACTTCTGGGAAGTGCTTGTTGTACTATATCACATGTTCATACCCCATGGGGGAATTGTAATAAATGTTCTAGCATGATAGTGTCTATAAAATACTCAGTCTCTTAGACTTTATTTGTCAATCCGATCATCCCAGGGTGTTTTTTCCCTTGGTTATTATTGGTTGTTGAATAAACGACTGATAATTTCTAAGTTTTTCACTCCATACCTCCAAAGTTGGGGTGGTTGGCTTGAAATTTAGGCCTATTGAGGTTATTAGAGTATATGTGTCAATATATAAGCATGATAGACATCATGGTCGAGTCATATGAACATGTCTAAGCCCCCCTAGGTTTTTTCAATTTTTCAATTTTTTAGTTTTTTCAATGTTTTTTATTAAAAATTTATTTTTTCCAAAACTTAGGCTATTTTTTAATAGTTTAATTGGAAAAATTGATTTTGTAATAAAAGTGGGCCAAATAATCAGTTTCAGTCATGTAGGTGCTCATTTTCAAGCTAAGAGCACTATGTAAACCCATGGACCCACTATTTCCTAGTTTTGAGTGATTTTCCATCACTTAGGTCAGAAATCCCCAAAAATCAATTATTGATTATTTTAATTAATAAATTGATGAATAATTGAGCAAATCCAAAATCATAAATCAGTGGATTCTCAGCCGATTTGATTGAAATCAGTCAGATTTGAAGCATATTGACTGGATCTGAGAAATCCTTGACTGAAGGAGGTGATCAAATCAGATTGAGAGTTGATATTCAGCATCCTTTATGAGGAATTTTTCCCTCCCTCTCTCCTTAACACGTTTTGGCTCATCTGGATGAGTTTTGGTGGATGCTTCAGTCAACAGGTTGAGGTGTCAGTGAGATCAGCTCTCTCATTGACAATTACACTCAGTGAGACTCAGATCTGGCTCAGTTAGACACAAATTAGGCATTGATGGACTCTCCATCAGCATATTTGGTTTATCTCCTTTGGATTTGTGCCCCCCTGAGCTGGATCTCCTGGTTTTTGTATATATCCAAGCATAACAACCTCTTCCAAGCTAGTTAGAGTTGGATTGAAGGGCTTGCTATTGTAATTGTGTATTGATCAGTATTTGTTGAAATAAAGAGAAGCTTTGGAGGCTCAATTGTGGAGTACCTTTCATGTGTGGATTATCATTATCTTGTTGCATTCGAGGTGAAACTGCTATTTTTTCAATTTTTTGCACTTAACTGTTGTCTGCCTAAATGGTTATTAAAATCATAGGGATAGATCATTGTAAGTAATCTTACTTACTTCTATTTTTCTGCATATGCTTGAATGAGATAATACCTGTATGCTAAATAAAATTATTTGCATGCTGTATCACCTACTTCTCATATGTATCTTCAGATTTAATGGTTTTGTTTGTAGGATTTGTTGTGTAGCCTACAGGTTTTCCGTGACTGGAAGATATATGGTTCAAGTTTGATTCCATTGGTTTCCAACAGATATTGCTAATATCGTGCCCCTCGGTGCTTCACTACCAAGTTTCCTTTGCAGATCTACTTCAACAACAAGCACTTCTCTTCCCCTTTTCCTCCTTTAAAAATCTTAAATTTTCTTCAAAATGGTTACTATTAAGGATTCTTATTGCTCAGATCTATCTCATTAAGAAAACTACATGTATACATAGTTAGTAAGGTCCCTTCGGAAGTCTATATCTTAGTTTTGTTTTGCATATAAAGTTACATTTTAAGAGATCTAGCTGAAATTACCATATATTCGCAAGCATTTTAATGAAAATTTGTAGCTTGCTTTTAAGGTAGTTTCCTTTGATGTAAATTAAAATTTCATATTTTGCAATAAAATTTCACATCTTATTGGCTTCCCAAAAAGCAATCCAATATCCCAAGGAAAGCCTGCTTTCCTTGGTTCCTATTTTACCCTTTTAACTAGTTTTCAGCTTACTTTTTTTTGGTTAAAAGTGAGCTGACCCAAAGGTACTTTCAGAGTGCTTTTGGGAATATTTTAGTCTAAAATGATTTCTTTTTTTTAGTATTTTTGACAGAAAAGAAAGGAATCTTCTGTTCGGAAGTGGCCTCAGGAGCGTTCAAATCCCCCCAGGGGTCTTCCATTTGACTAAAACCTTTAATTTTTGCACTTTGTAAGCTCTTGATTTCACTCCGTATAAGGATAAAGAGGAATTATATCAGTTCTCTGATATTGTAACTACTGTTAATAAAAATAATTTTTGAATAGGCTCTTTCGAGCCCATTCCCCATCCCCCCTGGGGGGGTTTGCGTCTGTGTCTTTTTTTCGCTTTTTCGTTCATCTTTTTTAAATCTAGCATAGATATAATATGTAGGGTAGTATACTTTATTTCATTATCAATTTCATATTCCATATTTTATATTTCAAAGTAATCTTAATACTTACCCCACTACTTCTCGATTGACCCGAAAGGGGAAAGAGATTCGTGGTAGGACTAATTTGAAAACTAGAATTGTGTATCTATTTTATTTTCTATAATTTGTTTTTTAGCTATTATAAAATTAACCCCTCCTCGATTCCCTGATTGAGATCCACTTGGATCGAAAGAGGTTCCTGGAGGGTTTTCTTTTAAACAAGAACACACAGTTTAAAATTTACTAAAATTGACAAGACTCCGGTGTGTATGCTCTGCACTTGGCTATGGTTGGTCCGATCAGTCAAGAATTTTCAAAAGCACTTGAGAAACTAGAATAATTAGGACTCACTCTCCCAAACTTACAAACCATCAGGTGAAAATCCAACACCTAGATCAAACCTTTACGGTGGCAAAATACCCAAAGGAAGCAGGAACTTCTGAAAAGTGACCTCGGGGCGCCGATCTCTGTCACACCCTAATGGGTGCGTTATGAACAATAGCTTCAGAGACTCCATTTAGCCCACATATTCCTTGTGGGTAGCCATGAAGGTTTAGTTTTGGACATACTCCAAGTACTCTCGGGTATATCTGGAGTCCACCCCTTCGCCTATTTTTAATCAACTCACACCTCAAATTTAACTTAAAATGTACCAAGAGGCACTCACAAAACATTCACTCAAAGCACATGCAAGTACATTTATCTTATTTTTTGACTCCATTCTAAGGCACTGGTTATTTTCTTGCTTTATATATATATTGTGTCTCAGCATTGTGCTTTCATGTGTTCATTTTTTATATCTTGTCATCTTTGATTGTCTATAGTTAAATTTCAAACTCTGAAGTAACTCATTCAGTTTAACATCACCATACTAAGTAATTATCCTTAGTAACTTAATAGGGTCTACCCCCCTTGGCTTCGTTAGGAGTTGAGCCTAAACAGATGAGTCAAGAACAAGGTGACAGCCTTGACTTGAGACGTGCCCCCAAGGACACACCGAGTGGCTTGAAGATTTCTGCCACATGACCCAGGTGTGTGAAAGGTGGCAACATCTTTTGGCACCGTTGCCGGGGATAAATCTTTTTATTCCTGAGTACGACTTTTGTTTTCTTCCGTTTTGTTTTTGATTTGTTTGATGAATGCTTAGAGTAGATATTTAATTTTCATCTGGCAACTTGACTAACTTTTTTCTAGTTTTTATTTTTACAAAGAAAAGCAAAAAATAATTTTTGTGAAAAGACTTATAAATGCTTATTTTTCTTTTTCACATGGAGACTCCATTGAATGGATAAAACCCTATTATCTCATAAACTTGTGAAGTTTTGTTATGTGTAGATGAGCCCATGCGACATGTTAAAATCTTTAAAGCTCATCACTTGACAGCTCCACCTTTTTAGTACAAGGTTTAATCATTATATCAAATGCATACTATTAATTTTTGATATGGATGAATTAAAGGAGAAATGTGGTGCCTGGTTAACCGTAATATTTCGCCCTATTGATTTTTCAAACATCCCGGGTTTTCCTAACTATTGTAATGGTTTTGAGGATGCATATAACTAGCTTCTGACATTTCATGGAAATTATGGTGACTCGGCCATCTGGCATGTCAAATCTTTCCTTCAGTTGATCGCTGACTTCAATATTCTTCATAAAGACAATATGATGGAAATGTTTGCTAGTGCTTTTTGGGGTGAGGGCGGTTGTTGGTTCTATCAAGGCCTTCCTGATAAATGTATAAATTCTTTTCCAAGCTTCCTTTGGATGTTTTTAGAGTGGTGGCATGATGGTAGGGGTAGTATGAATGGTTTTAAAAAGTTCCTTGAAAAGATCTGTACCTTCTACCTATCTGGGACAGAGTATCACACGGAAACATATGATGGACATTTTTCCATGATACAAAGTATTGAAGACTTGGAATCACTTCTTGAACATTTAAGTGAAGAGGAGGTTCATGATACTCCCATAAAAAAGCATCGTGGTAGTTATTTAAGAAAAGAAGCAATTAAGCATCTTCTTAAAGAATATGAGGTATCTCCCAATGCACAACAAGATTTTGAGGAAGGGAAAATCCAAGATGATCATATTGAAGAGCTTCAGGAGGAGCCCATGATGGAACACATTGTTGAAGACTCTCCTCATGTCACCATAGCCGACGACATTGAATATTTGGTGTATTCTCAAGTGTGTTGCATTGCCGATACCTTTCCAGAAATCCGTCTAGCGGAATCCACTGAGCAACACATACCAAGTGATCCCATTGAATATGTCCAAAAAATTTCCTTGATTGAAGATAATATTGAAGATCCTCTTCATGATATCATAACAAAATCCTATAAAGAAACCTATGATAAGATCACTACAGTGTGTGGCGACACTAGACCTTGTTCTCCTCATGTTGATGAAGGTTTGGAAAGTTTAATGCCTTGTAACATTTTATCTGAAGAAGATTGTTATGAATACAAGGAAGACATGGATAGGCAGGAGCATGATGCCATGGATGAAGAGTCCCCCACATATGACATGGATGGGAGTGATGAATATTGGAATTTCATAGATAATCGAACTTGTGAAAATCTTATGGAGAATCCCATCCATGATATGTCCAACAATGGGAGTGTCTATTCAAAATTTTGTGGAAGCCCAATCTACGATACATCCATAGACGGGAGCATGGATCTAGATGTCTAGGAAAACTTTAGTATGAAAGCAGAGCATTCAGAATTTTCATGTGATCATTTAGATTCATATCATGCAGAGCAGCACAAGGGTATCAGTAATGAAGACATTGAGAAGCAGTGTTGTGAAAAGTCAGATGTGATGCAGTTAGTGGAATATCAGTATCGGCCATATTTTCCACATATAAAGGTTCCTTATGATTCGGAGCTATTTGGGGCTTGTGCAATGAGTTATCATTTGATAAGCCCCAATGATCAGTATGATGATGTAGTCAATCTACCTCATCGTTCTGATTGGTATATCAGTCCTATCCAATCATGGATAGAGGCAGCCTGCATGAGCACATACAAGTTTGGGAAGATTTTTTATGACAGTGTTCATGCCTATGATCTCCCATCCATCCCACCCATCCTGAATTATCACGCAGCTTTGCATTTTCTAAATAAGGTATCCTTACTTTGGCTGGTAACCAAAGACAAGGAATTTTTTTTTATGTTAATAAAATGCTTAGGTGGTTACATTGGATTTCTAATTACACTTAACCCTTTTTATATCATGCTTAGAGTAGGAAAATAAGCTCCTTGAAAGAGAGCATTTACTTTCTGCATTTCTACTTAGGTATAATAAAACTTTGCTTCTTTTAGTTAGTTACATTTATTTTATTTAAATAAATCAGCTTAATGGTTCATTTGGTTTTTTATAAAACTTGTGCTGCTGAGGTTTTTCTTGTCAAGTTGAGATGTTTTTACAGGGTATATAAACCAGAGATTCTGGTGTTCTCATATCCTCTCCTTTCCTTAAAGACCAGATCGAGCACATGTCCCACAGTTGGAGCCAGAATGTTACCACCTAAGTTGTACTTAGTGGTTTTTTATCAAGTGAGCCTGGAGAACTAGACAGGGTTAACTTGTTCGGACTTCAGAAGACCTTTGGAAGTACTTCTGGGAAGTGCTTGTTGTACTATATCACATGTTCATACCCCATGGGGGAATTGTAATAAATGTTCTAGCATGATAGTGTCTGTAAAAGACTCGGTCTCGTAGACTTTATTTGTCAATCTGATCAACCCAGGGTGTTTTTTCCTTTGGTTATTATTGGTTGTTGAATAAACGACTGATAATTTCTAAGTTTTTCACTCCATACCTCCAAAGTTGGGGTGGTTGTCTTGACATTTAGGCCTATTGAGGTTATTAGAGTATATGTGTCAATATGTAAGCATGCTAGACATCATGGTCGAGTCATATGAACATGTCTAAGCCCCCCTAGGTTTTTTCAATTTTTCAATTTTTTAGTTTTTTCAGTGTCTTTTATTAAAAATTTAATTTTTCCAAAACTTAGGCTATTTTTAATAGTTTAATTGGAAAAATTGATTTTGTTATAAAAGTGGGCCAAATAATCAGTTTCAGTCATGTAGGTGCTCATTTTCAAGCTAAGAGCACTATGTAAACCCATGGACCCACTATTTCCTAGTTTTGAGTGATTTTCCATCACTCAAGTCAGAAATCCCCAAAAATCAATTATTGATTATTTTAATTAATAAATTGATGAATAATGGAGCAAATCCAAAATCCAAAATCAGTGGATTCTCAGCCGATTTGATTGAAATCAGTCAGATCTGAAGCAGATTGACTGGATTTTACAAATCCTTGACTGAAGGAGGTGATCAAATTAGATTGAGAGTTGATCTTCAGCATCCTTTATGAGGAATTTTGCCCTCCCTCTCTCCTCAACACGTTTTGGCTCATCTGGATGAGTTTTGGTGGATGCTTCAGTCAACAGGTTGAGATGTCAGTGAGATCAGCTCTCTGATTGACAATTATGCTCAGTGAGACTCAGATCTGGCTTAGTTAGACACAAAGCAGGCATTGATGGACTCTCCATCAGCATATTTGGTTTATCTCCTTTGGATTTGTGCCCCCCCTGAGCCGGATCTCCTGGTTTTTGTATATATCCAAGCATAATAGCCTCTTCCAAGCTAGTTAGAGTTGGATTGAAGGGCTTGCTATTGTAATTGTGTATTGATCATCATTTTTTGAAATAAAGAGAAGCTTTGGAGGCTCAATTGTGGAGTACCTTTCATGTGTGGATTATCATTATCTTGTTGTTTTCGAGGTGAAACTGCTATTTTTTCAATTTTTTGCACTTAACTGTTGTCTGCCTAAATGGTTATTAAAATCATAGGGATAGATCATTGTAATTAAGCTTACTTACTTCTATTTTGCTGCATATGTTTGAATGAGCTAATACCTGTATGCTAAAATTGATTATTTGCATGCTGTATCACCTACTTCTCATATGTATCTTCAGATTTAATGGTTTTGTTTGTAGGATTTGTTGTGTAGCCTACAGGTTTGCCGTGACTGGAAGATCTATGGTTCAAGTTTGATTCCATTGGTTTCCAACATATATTGCTAATATCGTGCCCCTCGGTGCTTCACTACCAAGTTTCCTTTGCAGATCTACTTCAACAACAAGCACTTCTCTTCCCCTTTTCCTCCTTTAAAAATCTTAAATTTTCTTCAAACTGGTTACTATTAAGGATTCTTATTGCTCAGATCTGTCTCATTAAGAAAATTACATGTAGACATAGTTAGTAAGGCCCCTTCCTAAGTCTATATCTTAGTTTTGTTTTGCATATAAAGTTACATTTTAAGAGATCTAGCTGAAATTACCATATTTTCGCAAGCATTTTAATGAAAATTTGTAGCTTTCTTTTAAGGTAGTTTCCTTTGTTGTACGTTAAAATTTCATATTTTGCAATAAAATTTCACATCTTATTGGCTTCCCAAAAGGCAAGCCAATATCCCAAGGAAATCCTGCTTTCCTTGGTTCCTGTTTTACCCTTTTAACTAGTTTTCAGCTTACTTTTTTTGGTTAAAAGTGAGCTGACCCAAAGGTAATTTTAGAGTGATTTTGGGCATATTTCAGTATAAAATGCTTGCTGGTTTTTATCAGTTTTTACAGAAAAGAAAGGAAGCTGCTGTTCGGAAGTGGCCTCAGGAGTGTTCAAATCCCCCGAGGGGTCTTCCATTTGACTAAAACCTTTAATTTTCACACTTTGTAAGCTCTTGATTTCACTCCGTATAAGGATAAAGAGGAATTATATCAGTTCTCTGATATTGTAACTGCTGTTAATAAAAATAATTTTTGAATAAGCTCTTCCGAGCCGATTCCCCATCCCCCCTGGGGGGATTTGCGTCTGTGTCTTTTTTTCGCTTTTTCGTTCATATTTTTTAAATCTAGCATAGATATAATATGTAGGGTAGTATACTTTATTTCATTATCAATTTCATATTCCATATTTTATATTTCAAAGTAATCTTAATACTTACCCCACGACTTCTCGATTGATCCGAAGGGGAAATAGATTCATGGTAGGACTAATTAGAAAACTAGAATTGTGTATCTATTTTATTTTCTATCATTTGTTTTTTAGCTATTATAAAATTAACCCCTCCTAGATTCCCTAACTGAGATCCACTTGGATCGAAAGAGGTTCCTGGAGGGTTTTCTTTTAAACAAGAACACCCAGTTTAAAATTTACTAAAATTGACAAGACTCCGGTGTGTATGCTCTGCACTTGGCTACAGTTGGTCCAATCAGTCAAGCTTTTTAAAAAGCACTTGAGCAACTAGAATAATTAGGACTCACTCTCCCAAACTTACAAACCATCAGGTGAAAATCCAACACCTAGATCAAACCTTTACGGTGGCAAAATACCCAAAGGAAGCGGGAACTTCTGAAAAGTGACCTCGGGGCGCCGATCTCTGTCACACCCTAATGGGTGCGTTATGAACAATAGCTTTAGAGACTCCATTCAGTCCACATATTCCTTGTGTGTAGCCGTGAAGGTTTAGTTTTGGACATACTCCAAGTACTCTCGGGTATATCTGGAGTCCACCCCTTCGCCTATTTTTAATCAACTCACACCTCAAATTTAACTTAAAACATACCAAGAGGCAATCACAAAACATTCACTCAAAGCACATGCAAGTACATTGATCTTATTTTTTGACTCCATTCTAAGGCACTGGTTATTTTCTTGCTTTATATTAATATTATGTCTCAGCATTGTGCTTTCATGTGTTCATTTTTTGTATTTTGTTATCTTTGATTGTCTATAGTTAAATTTCAAACTTCGAAGTAACTCATTCAGTTTAACATGACCATACTAAGTAATTATCCTTAGTGACTTAATAGGGTCTACCCCCCTTGGCTTCGTTAGGAGTTGAGCCTAAACGGAGGAGTCAAGAACAAGGTGACAGCCTTGACTCGAGACTTGGCCCCAAGGACACACCGAGTGGCTTGAAGATTTCTACTACGTGACCCAGGTGTGTGAAAGGCGGTAAAACCACTAATATATAATTATTTGCTACTTTGATGCGCATTTATGAGTGATTACTGAATCTTTGAGGGTTTGAGAGTTTTAGGATGTGAGAGGACTAGGTTTCTTAAAGCTAGGGTTTCTGTGTTCCCATCTCTATTCTTGGGATAAGGATCTTGATGAATACTTTACATGTCGTAGCTAATAAATCCTCATCCTAGCGCCGTAGCCATGGAAGACATTCTGCAGAAAAAGCTCTCGGCTCCTCCATCTGCATCATCGATAATGCTATGCTAGGATGGATACCTGATTTGTGCAAAAATATTAGTAATCCCATATTCCTTCGCATATGCCATATGGAAATACCAAAGGGATCTTGGTGAATTGCAACACGACAACAAATAGGCCTCTTTCGTAGTCCGTGGTTTCCCTTCGTCCATGATCATGGCAGATTTTACTCAACACATGTGAGGAGCTAGAGTCTCGGTTCATTGAATACATAGGAAACGAAATGGAGAAGCCCGTTTGGGCGGCGGGGCCTCTTCTGCCCTCTTCTTTTTTCTCGGATCAGATGGGATCATCTACTACTGTAACACATGATAGCTCCATCCGCAACACTAGGAAGAGTAGTATCCAAAAAGACCAATGTCTGGAATGGTTGAATTCCAAGGCACCTGCAAGATTTCTCTACGTTTCTTTTAGCAACAAAGTCAGACCCTCTGATGAAGAGCTTAGAGAGCTAGCTCTTGGATTGGAAGCATTAATTTGGGTTTTAAAGAACCACTTCCATGATCATCCTCCTGGTCATTTGGGTTTCGAAGGTCGTATCGAGGGATTGCGTTTGATAATCCATGGTTGGGCGCCTCGGTTGCTCATACTATCTCACCCTTCCACACGAGGGTTTCTTTCTCACAGTAGAAATCATTGGCCACGGCGTTCCCATTTTGGCATGGCCCATCAGAGGAGATAAACATTTTACAATGCCAAATTGCTCGTTAATGACCTCCAGATTGCTGCCTTAATCGAGAAGCCAACACAGGATGGGCTGGTTTACAGGGAGGAAATTGGCATTGGAGTGAATTTGTTGATGGAAAGCAAGCATGGAGTCCAGTTAAGAGAAAGAGCAGCTTCTCTTAAACTCCACGAAGAGACGGGAAGGAGGATAGATTTGAAATTGTGATTATATATATGGTGACATTCTCTCCTTTATTAAAATTGTGATTATATATGGTGACATTCTCTCCGGCGTGGTCGATTCCTTTTTAACCATGTTGTTTTAATAGTATATATCTTTCAATACAGATTCCTGGTGGGCTCTGTGAGAATCATGGAATACTGATAAGAAATTGCACTCGATTTTTACCTATGGCGGTCTCGCCTTATTTTCCAATGATCCAGATGGTGGTCTCTCCCTATTTGTCACATTTGATATTGGGATAATGAAGGGACAGGAGTCTGGCTAGCTGGTCTGAGGCTAGATTTGAAATTCAACCCATTAGGTTTCTTGAAAACTCTCGTTATTATTATTATATGTCATTTAGTTTATTAATATTCTTTTTGAAAATTCTGAACTCTAAACTCTTGAAATTGTGCAGCTCACTTTGCAGACCGACCCATCCGCTCAGCAGTTGATGTTAGGAAAGGTGGATTTGCGCCAAGCAGCGATTAATGGCGAGTTATCTATTTGCAGTAAGTTTGGGGTTTATTTCTTTATGTTTCTTGTTTTATTTTCTTATAAACCCTGGGCATTTTCTATGAGACCCTCGACAAAGAACTTATCTTCACTGATTCTTCCAATAATTCAATGATGCTGGGGTATTGATCTTCACTGATTTTTTGTCCCATGCACAGATGATTCCATTTTGAGTTTTATAAGAAACATAATCTAGCTTAAAAAACGTAATCCTTGTGGTCACGTCCTCTGCATGAAAGGTTTTAGAAATTAAATCCTTATTATTATTTTACTATTGTATAAATGAAATCCTTATTATTTTACTATTGTATAAATGAAAGGTTTTAGAAATTAAAAATAAGTAGTCTGTAATTTATTTTTTCTTGGCTTTGGGTGGACAATCTGCTTCGTTCTTGGTCTTTACATCTGCATTTGGACTGGCCAATGGAACACTTCGTCAGACTCCTTTTGATTCTTTGTAAACAATAGCCAAGAAAGATTACTAAAATAGCGCAGAAATTAATTGAGAAACTGAAAGAGCTACACATTAGAATCGCCATGACCGATCTTTAATTCAAATGAAGATTGTAAATGGAACGAATTGTCCGTGGAGCTCTCCAATCAAGATTTACGCTCTTCCTGAATCTTAGACAGAGGAATGAATAAGTCCTTGGCCCACTCCTAGAGGCACCTGGTGCGAGTAGGGTTAAAATTTCCAAGTTCCACATCTTTCACGTTTACATGTAATTCTAATTTGACAATACTTTATAAGAACTTCCAAGTTCCTAACATTGACCTGTAGATGTACTTAATATGCTGAAAAAACAAATAAAACCGTCCAATATTCAGTGACGATTTGCTTTACCACGTGTTGGATTGTGCTCATTGACAAGTAGCTCTCGAAGAGATTTTGGGCCACCTGAACATTAAATGTTAAATCTTGGATTAGAGAAAAGTTAAATGTTGAACGTTGTGTGGTAGAATGCCAAAGCTATTCAAATTCCAGTTCCATGTGAAAATGGAATGACATAGGTTAGCATTACCTTGATCACTTTATTCCACTTGAATTTTTACCCTCTTTGCACCATGAAGGAACTAGGAAAGCCTAGTCCTAAAGGAACTAGGAAAGCCTAGTCCTAGTTGTTAGCTAGTTTAGAAACCACCTTAACATTTTTTATCCTTTTCAAAGTTAACACTTTATTAAGTGATAATCATATATATTATTTTTAATAATAATAAAAAGGCAAGTGGATGAATTTAAGCTTTTTTAAATTTAAGGTTTTTTTAAATAAGAGCTGGTTGATTATATTTAAGGCAAGTGGATGAATTGAAGTTTTTTAAAATAAGAGATGGCTGATTAGACTTAATAGTAAAAGGTAAGTGAATGAGTTTATTTATTTTTTAAATAAATAATAGATTTAGATTTGAAAAATGTATGTACTTACTTTAAAGGATAAATTTATGTTGCCATTGTCTAGTTTCTTACAAGATAAATTGAATTAGAGAGTATCTCTTTAAGGTTATTTAAACATACTTATATTTTCTTTAATGACAGAAATAACATAACCATTCTCATTAAGTTAGTCAATTGGTTTGTGATATATGTTATTAAATAAATTTGTTCAAATTATTGTTAGTAATTGATTTTGCTAAATATTAGTAATTAAGTTTGATTATAATTATTTTTATGCATATTTTATGATATAGCCTACTAAAATTTTTCCATTGACTTTGTAAAGAATTAATCATTTAGTTTTCTTGGATTTGGCTTTATACATATTTTATGGCGTGATAGTCTATTGATTATTTTGTTTTGGGTGTTGAAATAGTTTAGAGTTTTGTTAGATATTAATTGTTATGTTGTTTACTTTAATTATGGTAAGGAAAAAATTAAATATTTTTTAATAGTTAATGTTATTTTTCTTTATATAAATTTAATTAGAATATTTAAATGAGAATAAGATTGTATAAATTTTTTCTATGGATATTAAATTGTATACATTTTTTATATTGTTTGCATTAGTACCATAGGGTTTTTATTAAAGTCATGTGTAAAGTGATTTTCAAAGGACCATTTTGGGAAATTTCCTGGAAACAATTTCTTAACTCGGTATCTTGACACATGTGCCTTTTGTTGTAGCTGGGAACTGGGACGCCATTGCGCTAGTAATAGGTGGAGGGAGGTAACTCCCAGAGAATCCCTCCCAGTATGCCCCAAGTTGGGTGGTCGACCATGTATACACAAGGTTTTTAAAGTGGTCTAACGAGGGACCCCCCTTTGTTGACACTCTATTCATG
>LPNX010680000.1:34592-46161 GCA_001517045.1 Pseudotsuga menziesii
TGCCCAATGCCCTAACATCCCCCCACTCTATCTCTTATAGACTATCACTACCCATAACATTCCCCTCTATCCTTGACCCCCTCTTACTCTCCATACCCATAGCCTTTCTCTCTCTCTCTTTACCTACCCATAAAATCCTCTCTATTTTCATCTCTCCTAATTCTCCCTTCCCCCAATACTTACCATTGTCCGTCTGTCTCTCTACCCCCACACTATACCCCAATTTATATATAAATTCCATAATTCCCCTTATATCCCTAACCCTCCCCAAACCATGATATATGTCTCCCCTACTTACCCATAACCACCCCCTTTTCTTCTCTCTCTCTATCTCTCCTAATACCCCTACCCTCAACCCTTAACCATGTCTCTCTCTCTCCCTATCCCTCTCTCACCTAATACCCATCTATTTACAACTTACAACCCATCATCACCCCTACTCTCCCTCCTCCCTCTCTCTCTCTCTAACACATTCTAACCATTTGTTTCATTCACTCTCTCCCCTACTCCTCCACTTACACCTAGTCCCCACCCCTACCTCTCTCTCCAATCCCTCGAACACTAACCCACTTTGAGATTTATCTATTTCTTTCCCATAACTTTGCTCTTTATACAAACCCTAATCACCAACACCCTCCTTCCACTCACTCCCCCTCTCTCTCTCATATACTCCTCCACCTAGGCCTAACCCCACCCATCTCTCTCCACACCCAACCCTCTAACATCCCCCTACTCTCTCTCTTATACAATATCACTACCCCTAATATCCCCCTCTCTCCCTAACACCCTCTTACTCTCCTTACCCATAACCTCTCTCTCTCTCTCTCTCTCTGCATACCCATAAACTTATCTATATTTTTATCTCTCCTATTTCTCCCTTCCCCTAATACTTACCATTTACCCCTCTCTCTCTCTACCCCCACACTATAACCCCATTTCTATTTAACTTCCATAATTCCCCTTATATCCCTACCCCTCCCCAAACCCTGATATATGTCTCCTCTCCCTACCCGTAACAACCAATGTTTCCCCTCTCTCTCTCTATCTCTCCTAACCCCCCTACCCCTAACCTTTAACCCTTTCTTTCTCTCTCTCTCACACCTAATACCCATCTCACTACAACTTACAATCAACCACCGCCCCTACTCTCCCACCTCTATCTCTCTCTAACACATTATAACCCTATTTGTCATTCACTCTCTCCCTTTCTCCTCCACTTACACCTAGTACCCACCCCTACCTCTCTCTTTAAGCCCTCGAACACTCCCCCAAATTGATATTTATCTATTTCTTTCCCACAACTTTGCTCTTTCTCAAAACCCTAATCACCAACACCCTCCTTCCACTCACCCCCCCTCTCTCTCTCATCTACTCCTCCACCTACCCCTAACCCCACTCATCTCTCTCTCCCTGTCCAACCCCCTAACATCCCCCCACTCTCTCAATTATAAATTGTCACTACCCATAACATCCCCCTCTATCCATGACCCCCTCTTACTCTCCATACCCACAACCTCTCTCTCTCTCTCTCTCTCTCTCTCTACCCATAAAATCCTCTCTATTTTTATCTCTCATAATTCTCCCTTCCCCTAATACTTACCATTCTCTCTCTCTCTCCCACACTATACCCCCATTTCTATTTAACTTCCATATTTCCCCTTATCTCCCCACCTCTCCCCAAACCCCAATATTTGTCTCCTCTCCCTACCTGTAACCACCCTCTTTTCCCTTCTCTCTCTATGTCTCCTAATCCCCCTACCCCTAACCCTTAACCCTCTCTCTCTCCATATCCCTCTCTCACCAAATACCCATATCACTACAACTTAAAACCCACCAGCACCCCTACTCTCCCTCCTCTCTCTCTCCCCAACACATTCTAACTATATTTGTCATTCACTCTCTCCCCTACTCCTCCACTTACAGCTAGTCCCCACCCTTACCTCTCTCTCCAAACCCTCAAACACTCCCCTATATCTCTCTCACTCTAACTACCCCTAGCACCACACTCTCTTTCCCTAAATCCCCTCCCATAACCATCTCTTTCTCTCCTACTCCCTTTACCCCTATCCCTTTCTCTCTCTCTCTCTCTCTCCCTCTCTCATAATCCCCCTCCTCCTACAACTTACCACCAACATGTCTCTCTCTCTCTCTCCAACATATAGTCCCCATTCTCTCTAAATTCCATAATATTCCCTAAACCTATACCCCCATAGCGATATCTAACTCTTTGTCTCTGCCAACTGCCCTATTCCTCCTACACCTTATCACCCACACCCTCCGCCACTTTCCCCCAATTGTCTCTCTCTCTCTAACAATTATTAACACCTATTCTCTCTCTCACATACAAACTTAATCCAAGCCCCACCTTTAACCCCTGATCTTCTCTCTCTCTCTCCCTCCCTCTCTTTCTCTCTCTCTCTCTCTCCCTCCCTCCCTCTCTTTCTCTCTCTCTCTCTCTCTCTCTCACACACACACACACACACACTCACTACCCCCAACTGTTGGGGTGCGGACCTTCAAGGTCCTTTATTTTGGCAACTCTGCAGTTTTGGTGTGAAGCTTGTAAGCGGAGTTGTGACACAAAATAGTCTTAGGGGTTTTGGGGTTGGATCGAAGCCCCTCTTTTTGTAAATGACCCATGGTTTAAACCCAGGGTTTATGGTTTTTGGGTTCCCATGGTATTGTAAAAGTGCACTTGTATAAATAGGCACTTATGTAAAGGAGTCAGGTTAGGTTTTTAACGATTTATGTGATGATGATAATATGATGCCAAGAAGCTAAGACCTAATTTTAGGGTTTAAGGTCAAGTCCCAGCTGTGTGTGTGGATGACCTCTGCAGCTGAGTGCGCAGAGGGTTTGGTAAGAAAGATTCTGTAGCTGAGTGTGTGAACGACCTCTGTAGCTGAGTGCGCAGATCAGAACTACGTTGTTTTGTAACTTGTTGAATATAAAACACAGTTATGTGGACGTAGCCCCTACACTAGGGGTGAACCACGTATATCTTGTGTTGTGGTGGTTCTTTTCATTTTGTTTCTGTTATGTTTTATGCAATTGATAAGTAGATCATGATAAAGTAAGATAATATGTTAAATGATAACTTCGCTATGAATTCCCAGTTAAGGGTAGATCAAGTAACTGCCTTTTTATATAAGCTGCGAAGCTAACTAAGTGAATGTTGAAGATTTGTATTGCATAAATATTTGTTGTTAATACTAAAGGTATAGTAATATCCCTCTTTTTCCTGTAGAAACCTGATTCTGTGGCACCCCATAGCTGTTTCGGGTGAGACTGCAACTTGTTTGCAGGTTGTTGCCGAAAGGGCCAACACTGTGGGTCTGTTTGTTGGTTGGAAGATAAAAGTATAGAACCCGGGTCTGCGCTAAGCACCAACAAATTGGTTCCGTTGCCAGGTGAACTAGTATCTGCTTTAAGAGGGATCTATGTCATACCTAGAGGGACATGTTTTGGAGGCCCTTAGTAAAAGAAATCGGTGACTAGATCGAAGATACCTACCTGAAATTTGCTGAACAAGAAAATAAGGATCCTCATCGTAGCTTAGACGACTTCTTGCAAAGGTACATTTTTACTGATATTCATGAAATTTTATTTGGTAGTATCCACATAGAATTGCGCCAGTGGTTATCCAGGTTGACAAAAAGAAAGACAAACTTAAAAAAAAATCAGTTTCCTGCCTGGACCCCAGAAAGAATTACGCTGTTAAAAAGGGTGAACGACGTGGTATCAAGAGCTATTGACTTCTGGACAATGCAAACCCTTGAAGCATTTGTGACAAAGTTTGCCATTGACACACATACTTCTTTCAGCGAAGCGAAAAGATAGTTTTTCAAAGGACCAAGGGGTAAGTACCTAAACTCACTTAGTCTAAAAATTAAAATGCTCTTGGCTGAGAAAGGCATATTAATTATTGAATCAGATTGCTAGATTTATTGCTACTAACCTATGTTTGGAAGTGAAAGTGACTTTGACGAGCAAAGTGGTTTGCTTCGAAGCGATAAAAGATACAAGAGAACTTTTGGATCCTATACCCTAGGCTAGAATACCGATTATACCCCGTTAAGTCCTGAAGAGTCTGAATCTGAATGAACCCCTTTTGTTAGAAACCCTCATGTAACTCCGCAGCGAACACCTGTTATCCTTGAGAGCCTGTCGTAGTCTGAAAGTAACCCTAACCCTAGTAGTCCTATCGCAGGTCAGTCTACCTCAGTAATTTTCCCTACCCCTATTATCTATCCCCCCTCCCCCCCCCCCCCCCTCGATCCACTATGGCCCATGTGAATGATGATATCAAACTCCCAGTATTTAAAGGAACTGGATCAAAGGATCCAGAGTAGTTTTGGTTCTTAGGTGAAGCTATTTGGACTGCTAAGAATATTACGGACCAAAACACAAGAAGAGCGCAGCTGATCACCTCTTTCAGAGACCGAGATTTGACTTGGTTTATGAAGTTTTCCAGTACTCAGAACTATATCTTGGATGATATTAAAAAATCAATGATCAAAGAATTCAAGAATCCTAAATCAGAGTCACAGTGTATAACTGAGCTGAAAGAGATACAACAGAAGTGAGGTGAGTCAGTTTGGGACTTTGATAAGAGGTTTAAGGTTCTGCTGGATCAAGTTAATTTTACTATTGGACTAGAACAGCATAAAGAATGGTTCATTGCAGCACTATTACCTCATATCAGGACTCCACTCATGCAACAGAAGGTTGCTGATCAGCAAGAGGCATTGGAAATTGCTATGAAACTTGAAACAGCTCTTGTTGGAGATAATTCTGGAATAGCTCAAATACAAGCACAGTTAGTAGAAATGGATTTGGAGCTTCATGACATGAAAAAAGGGAAAGCCATTTGAGAAGTGGTTTGGTGTACATGATGTAAGATAGAAGGTCATGACAAAGAACAGTGCCCTGCATTAAGGAATTACCTGAATACTGGTGCACCAAACCCATTTAACCCTAATGTCCTATATTGTGAGATCTGTAGAACAACTGGCCAGCATCGACCTGAAGATTGCTATCTACTGCAGAGATATGTTCAAGTACCTAAAATACCTACTGTAAGTTCTGTAAGTCAGTTGGACACAATGAAGATGAATGTCGCAGCTTTGACCTCATGAGAGAGCGAACCTATGATGCTTATAGGGTACAACCTGATGCACAAGGAAATGATGGATATGGTTACCATGGTGGTGCATCAGGTCAAGGTAACTTCAGAGGTCATGGTCATGGTGGTATTCCTGGAAGAGGTCGAGGCCAGGTTATTTGGTATAACTATAATCAGGAAGGACATGTATCTAGAGACTGTCAGAACCCAACTATGACATGCTGATATTGCAGAGCAGTTGATCATGTGATTGAGCAATGTCCACAGTTGATATCTAATATACAAGAAAGAAATGGCGCTCCTACTCAGAATGTTCAGATGATTGCCGTAGAAAAAAGGCCTATCCCAGCCCTCAACATTGTTACAAGGAGTGGAGCCACGACACAAGTGCAGAACAAGGAGAAACAGCCTGACGAGGCTTGGGCCTGCAAGACCCCAGAGAAAATTCTAGCCTTCGATGTTGGAAGAGAAAAATGTACATTTATGGAAGCCAAAAAATACTTTGCTGATCCATGAACATCAGTAGCAACGACACAACAACATCAACAGCAGCTACAGTCACAAGAAGCTTCGCTAGATCAAGTAAGTACACTAACATCATTTTTACAGAGTTGTATGAAGCTATTAAGAAATCAGAATGCTTTGAATGAGTTATAGAAAGTTATTGAGAACCTCAGCGAAGCTATGATAGAGGAAAAATGTTAATAGAGTTAGAAGGACTGGAAGAGAAATGAGATTGCATGCTCAGATAGGAGATTATGACATGACTGATATTATTTTAGACCTAGGATCAGAAGTGAATGTCCTAACTAGGAAAACATGGGAACAAATGGGAAAACCTAAGCTTGAATGGTCCACTATACAGTTGAGATTAGCCAATCAGTAGAAGATTGTGCCCTTGGGAAGATTCCCTAGTGTCCCAGTAGATATAGATGGAGTCAGTACCTTAGCAGATTTTGAAGTCATTGAAATAATTGATGATAGCAACCCCTATCCAGCATTGCTAAGAATTGAATGGGAAATAGACATTGATGCAGTAATCAACCTTAAGAAGAGGCAGATGACTTTTGAAGGGAAATGCTTGAGAGTCATAGTACCATTGGACCCTTCTCAAGGAGAAATATACACAGATCCAGTCAGAGATGAAGATCAGGATGTTTTGGATCATATTTACATCATAGCCAAAGAAGAAGACTATGTTAACCCTACTACTGAAGGTATCATGGATTGGCAGTGTGACAGTTCTTACATGACTGACTCAGATGAAGGTCTAGAGAATTGGAAGAATAGACTTTATGAGCTACATGGGCATCGATGTGTAAGAATTACTAAGTCTATCAGATGGCTTGGCTCGTAGACAAATATCTTGCCTACTTTTGATTTCTTGACAGACCCAGAAGATTTTATTGTACAATTATCAGAGCAAGTACCAGACTCACAGAAGATGGAGACTCTAGAATCAGTATTCAGAGCCACAGCTACCAGATGGTGGAATGGTCATAAAAAGCATATCCATAGTTGGGGAGCTTGTCAGAAGTGCCTTCGCCTGAGATTCATAGACCAATCTCAGGAGGTGCGTAGCAAATTTAATGGTAAGACTATCCCTCAGGAACATTTGGAGCAGTGTTATGAAGCATAGAAGCATATACCTTGTGAAGAATGGGTACATAGGTTTGTACACACTTTGGGACCTGTAGCAAAGAACTAGTATGCGGAGGTAAAGCTTCTCCATGGTACTGTAAGTTGGGATAGTCTTGTTGATAGTTTTGTGCTTACATTTTCTATTAATGAGGTTTTCCCTGCTTTGGACGTAGCTATTAGGTTGATCCATACTACGGTTTTTGATGATAAAGAAATAGCTAAGTACCAACCTGACTGGAAGGAACAAGAAGATCATGCAGTAGAATGCTATAACCTCACCATTGATAAAGATTATGACCCACGCAACATCAATATTCCTGAGTTAGAATGACATTGCGAAGAAATTATGTCTCTGTGTCAGGGTGTGTTGAAGGTCTGTACTGTGTCAAAGGTCCTTAGTGTGGAGAAGCTAAAGTTAGTGGTTGTGCCAAAGAAGAAAAGTGTGTCGAAGCTTAAAATATGACCATTGAGAAAAATTAGATTTGGCGGCACTAGTACGTTAACTGCATTAACTACCTGTAATGATGATATTTTTAAGGAATCTAGCGTCGTTTGGACAAGATATACTAGATTTGTTGTCTTTAATGCACAGTTATGGCAGAGTTGGTCATTGGATTCCATAAGAAGACACCCAGGCCAGTGCATTTTGGATTACGCATTCGAGTCCATGTCAGCTAATTGCGAAGTCCAAGAATTGCTGAGAGAATTCGAACAGAGGGGTCTGAAGAACCTTATGAGAAACCCACCTACATCTGCACCCCATGAAGAGACTTTTCCTAGTGCCAAATCAACCAATGCAGACATGAGAAACTAGGAAGAAGTTTAAGCCAGAATTTTGCTCTAAGCGAAACGAAGACATGCACAAACCAGCAGGAAAGACACCGGAGGAGCCCGATATGAATCCTTCTGGTTCAGCACGGCTCCCACCTGAAGGTTTTGAAGACTTTGGTGAGGATGAGAATGTTGCATCGCAATGTCCACCATACCTTTCTCCTGTTCAACCAGGAGTTTAGCCACCTCAACGGATAGCCAAGTTCACATTACGCACCCCCTCGCTGCCACAGGGTGTGCAATTGGTTGGAACAATGACAGGGAAAATATATCCGCTCAAGTACACCGACCATGATATGAATGATCATGGAAAGTTTCCATAGTTCACACCTAGGACATACTTTCACGTCATCCATTATCCAGAGAATGGAATGATGTTGCTCGAAGTGAAATAGTGGGCTGCTGGCTTGGAGCAAGCCGACTTGTTGAAGATGTTGAATGTTCACCACTTCAGTCGCAGTATGCAGGTGACCATGGTGGTCAAGTAATTATTGGAATTGGTGCATGATGGGAACCTATGGATAGGAAACCAAAAAATCATCATCGATTGAGAAATCATTCACCGGATCACAGGCTTGCCGAAGGAAGGGCCTGATCCTAGAATTGAGTTCATGGGAAAGCATGAAGACATGAAGCTGGTGCAGAGCATGAAGGAATGCTTCGGGCTGACAAAAGGAAATCAAGGGTATCAAACCTTGACCATTCAGCATCAAAACATTCGCTTTTCCGCAGAGCTACTAGCATGCAAGCTAATGCGGAAGTGTAAAATGAATGAAGTATCTGCCCCGATTGTCAGTGTTGTTGCGAACTGTGATGAAGGCTATAGTTACAAATGGGTAGAGTACATTGTGAAAGAACTCCTTGAAGATGTCCGCGACATGCAGGAGAAAGGTAGAACCTTTCAATACTCATGGTTGTTAGTGCTTATTGCATTGGTAGGATGGAAAGAACCTACTGAGGCACAGTTTGTTGATATGCCTTCACACATGCTGAGTGCAGTGAGGTACGCATCTCTGTGGGTGTCACAGGATAAAACCTTCCAGCAGATGACGAACTACATGTTCACTTTCTATGCAATGAATATTTCCTATGAGATCTTGAAGACACCGCAGCTCAGTAATGAACTATTTTCTCAGTATGTGAGAGTGGCCAATTTCAGGGCTGACATGCATCATGTCTTCATTCAGGCCCACGCAGATAACAAGCACAAATGGTTGAATTTTCCATACATGGTGAATGAGGAAGACATCCTTACAGTATTCAAGCAGTGGCCGACTGAATGGATGAAGGACACATGAAAAAGGCCAAGCATACCAGTTCCTCCAGTGACAGATGTTGGCACAAGTCCTAGCAAGACACAGCAGAATGACCCACTTGAAGAAAGTGAATATGAGTCATAGCAGAGCAAGAGTGACTAGGGTGGAGATGATGGAGGTGATGAAGAAGAAGAAGAATCGGTCAAGACAATCTCTGACCCCAATCACCCAGATAAGCACAAGTCTCCAGAGGTAGAGGAAGTGACGAATCCTTCGCCGAGAAATAAAACTAAGGCTTCGAAGGACAAGAATATTGTCGAGGATCCCATCATGATGATGGAAGATCTTGATCAGGCTCTGACGAAGTCCACAAAATCATTAACCAACAAATGGTCAGAGTTTGCAGCTACGTATCTTGATGCGCTCATTGGCGTAGCACAGCGGATTGCAGAATTGAAGGAGTTGGCGGAAAGAACAGCGACTGGCGCTGCAGCAAGCAGTGCCTCAGTAAGCGCACAGCTAGACACAAGACAATGGCCAACCAGAGATAACAGAGGGAAAGTACCAAGTGAAGCCCTTATAATAACTGATGCAACATCTTGCTCGCAGATGAGCATGACAGTTGGGATAGATTACACCAAGTTGTCTATGCCGGAGCTGCATCTTTGTCAATTGGCAATCATGAAGGAGATCCAAGCATGAGATAGCTACTCACAAATGTAGTTAGAGAATGCCATGAAGCAAAGGGAGAGCATCGTAGCACAGTTGGAAGAAGCTGAACAGAAGAAGCGAGAAGCAGAAAGCAAGCAGGCTTCACTAGCGCAAGTGTTGGATGAGGCATGTCAGAGTCTCCCTAACTTTGACATGTAGGCTGAAGAAGAACCCAAACAAAGGATAGTCAAGTTGAAGGACTATGCACACCAGCATCGCAGCCAGATGGAGAAGATGAAAGCAGATCATGAGGCTCAGATTGTGGAGCTTCAACTTCGCCTCATTCCTGAGAGTCCACCAGAGGTCAGGGAGCAATGTCACAGAGATATTCAGACCTCAGCAACAAAGATCTTAGATCTTGTGAGAAGTGCAGCAAAGCTTCTAGATGAAAGTGTCGAGGCTTGGGAAAACTTGTAGGATAACCCAAAAGTCAAAAAGCTACAGGAAACCATCAAGCAGCGGCAGATAGAGTTGGATGCAGTAAAAGCAGAGATTAAGGCATTGCCTCCTATGCAGAAGATGCTTAAGGTGTACAGAAGGAAGGAAACACTGTTGGTAAACTCTGTACATCCCCTTATCAATGAGGCCCTGGAGATGAGCACTACTGCAGACATCCAGCTCAAACTTTTGAAGGAGTATGATGCATTTGCACAGGAAAAGGCCAGTGAAGCATCTACAGCAACACTGCAGGAGATGACAGAGAAGGAGAAAGTAGCCAAAGATATAATGCACAGCCTCAATAAGTAGTATACTACCTTTGCCAACAAGATTCTCCCCCCATAAAATCAGCAGAGTGTCCCGGGATGGGACACTGGTGAGTCTTAGGGGCCTGTTGGGGTGTGGACCTTCAAGGTTGTTTATTTTGGCAACTCCACAGTTTTGGTGCGAAGCTTGTAAGCGAAGTTGTGACACAAAATAGTCTTAGGGGTTTCGAGGTTGGGTTGAAGCCCCTCTTTTTGTAAATGACCCGTGGTTTAAACCCAGGGTTTATGGTTTTTGGGTGCCCATGGTTTAAGCCCATGGTATTGTAAAAGTGCACTTATATAAATAGGCACTTATGTAAAGGAGTCAGGTTAGGTTTTTGATGATTTATGTGATGATAATAATTTGATGCGAAGAAGCTAAGACCTAATTTTAGGGTTTAAGGTCAAGTCTCAGCTGTGTGCGTGGATGACCTCTACAGCTGAGTGCATAGAGGGTTTGGTAAGAAAGATTCTGTAGCTGAGTGCGCAGTCAAGTCCCAGCTGAGTGCATGGACGACCTCTGCAGCTGAGTGCGTAGAGGGTTTTGGAGGGAAGGATCTGTAGCTGAGTGCACAGATCAAAACTACGTCATTTTGTAACTTGTTGAATATAAAACACAGTTATGTGGACGTAGCCCCTACACTGGGGGTGAACCATGTATATCTTGTGTTGTGGTGGTTCTTGTTGTTTTGTTTCTGTTATGTTTTATGCAATTGATAAGTAGATCATGATAAAGTAAGATAAATTGTTAAATGATAACTTCACTGTGAATTCCTAGTTAAGGGTAGATCAAGTAACTGCCTTTTTATATAAGCTACGAAGCTAACTAAGTGAATGTCAAAGATTTGTATTGCATAAATATTTGTTGTTAAGACTAAAGGTACAATAATATCCCTTTTTTGCCTGCAAAAACCTGATTCTGCGGCACCCCATAGCTATTTCGGGTGAGACTACAACCTATTTGCAGGTTTTTGCCGAAAGGGCCAACACTGTGGGTCTGTTTGTTGGTTGGAAGATAAAAGTATAGAACCCGGGTCTACCCTAAGCACCAACACCAACCCTCCACACTCTCTCCCTAAATTGAATCCCTCTATATTTCTCTCTCTCTCTCTCTCCCTCAAGCATATACACCCACTTCTATATAAATTCCTTAATATTCCCTAAACTATTACCAACCATTTCACTGCTATGATCTCTCTCTCCCTATCTCTCTCTCTGTCTTTGTCTCTCTCTCTCTCTCTCTCTCTCTCTCTCTCTCTCCC
>LPNX010680020.1:12596-31848 GCA_001517045.1 Pseudotsuga menziesii
ATCTAAGTAATGGCTCATCATCCTCGATATCCTCATCAATACCCTCCTCCTCGTGGAGAGATGAGTCACCCCGTGCTATAGCCCCCACAAACTCGTCTAACATGAAAATACGCCACATAGTAGACCTTCCACTCAAGAGGCACCTGGTAGAAAATGGCGATCAAGTTGTGGTCCAAGTACTGTCAGTCATCATCGGCGACTCCCCCTAGCAGTCGATCTATCCCAAGTTGTAGCGAGTCCAATGCCATCTAGGCACTCCAGCATTGTTTATGCCTACGAGCTAAGGAATCTAAGCCCTCAACACTCCCCGTGTGCCTCCGGTATCCCACTGAGGGCGTTGGACCAATATCTACACACCCATGGCTAGTTATCAGTATCCACACAGGTTATTGAATGGAAGTTATCTAAACTCAAGATTAAAAGTAATATAATCTGATCAATTCAATTTTAGCATTTAAATCTTCATATCTTCTGACATGGTTTACCTGTTCATCAATACCTTTGAATTGTCCGTATTTACTAGTTTCTTTTGAAATTTACTGCCACCAAGGATATTGAATGGAAGATGTCCAAACTCAAGATCAGGTAATGTAATCTGATCAATTCAATTTTAGCATTAAAACCTTCATATCTTTGGTTTACCCATTAATCAATACCCTTTGATGACAGGTGGGCATTCATTATTCTCTAGTGCTAAAATTTCTTAATATCTTTCATTCAACTTTAACTTTCATCAATGACTCTCGTAAGCGAACAGTGTAATCTAATGTTCTTTTAGGTCTAATTATTGGTTGGAGTTCAAAAATATATGCCTTTCAGGACAAACTTTCTTGTGCAGAGAACACAGGAAAAAATTTGTGACGCAATAAAATGATGAATTGGGGCATATATATAGTTCGTAATGGGCGTAACAAACCAACTCTGAAACATATAACTCAAAAATCAAGTTTCAGTCGTGGATGTTGAAGATATCTTTTTCAATGTAACTTAGTTCAATTAATTATCTCTACCTTGCATGTTTAATTTGATATACAATTTTACAGGTTTCGTTTGATATACGACTTCACTCTCTACTTATCGTAGATTGTAATTCAAATACTTTGAGAGTTGTGATGTGAATGAATTATCTGGGGAAGATCAGCCGTGCTGTTCATACTATAACCAATCAAGTTAATACTTTGAGAGTTGACGTGAATGAATTATCTAGGGCTTCAGAAAACATAAATGAATTAGCATACGTGAATGAATTACAAAACGTAACATTCCAAGACAGGAATGAGTTGAGAAACGCAGGACCCAAAAGCAGAGGAGGTGCGAATACCAACTACTTTCAAAAAATCGGAATCCATGCGTTGTGCATGATGTAACGTGAGGTTCGATCGCTGACCGAGACGGCGTGCGAACTGCGTGAGGCAACTGGTTTTCCATCGAAACAAGCAATGGCCTGGAAGGTCCCGACGGAGTGCGTGAAAGAGCAGTCAACGGTCCCGGGTGCAAATGGTAGCGTAGATAGCGTACTCCGACATTTAATCAATGGCGCATAACACCCAAAAGCTTCAATGGTGACCTCTTACAAGCCAAGATATCGAAGAGACATTTAATCCATGGCACCCAAAGCTTAAATGAAGGCCTCTTCCACTTCTGGTTTCAAGAGGATATCAGATCTCAAATTACAGGAGGATAGCATATAACATGTGTTCACCAAAAGTTGTCAAAAACATGTATGCGGAATGGCAAAACACAGCTATCATTCAAAAGCCAAATATCCAGCACTGCGAGTTTTGTGTATCCCAGTAACAATGTATCAGATTAAAAGACACCAGCCGTATACAAAGAACATTACCCTGCCCGTCCTAGTGAGATAGGAAAACACATTTAAAATTGCAATAACTAAAAGTCTATTAAATAGCATACCCTAAATCTAAAAGAGAAACTAAGAACAAGCAGAAAGAACACGACATGAATGTGTGGAAAATGATTGTCGAGAAAATCAATTAACATTGAAATTCGACTGCCCATTCGCCCTAATCTACTTTTGCAGAGCCCCCTTCAGCAATTATGCACATGCACAGAGCTGTACATTGGGCCTGCTTCTAACAAACCCTCAAAAATCCAAAACCCCTAAATCACCTCACCAGTAACAATAAATCATAAATTCCACATATAGAGAGAAAACAAATAGTGCATAGAGCCGTCCACAACCAAAAGGGAGTCAAAATATAAAGATTTTCTATTTTGATTGGTTAGATTGTCCACAGGATATGACGTCATATCCTGTGGACAATCTAACCAATCAAAATAGAAAATCTTTATATTTTGACTCCCTTTTGGTCCTCGACGGCCCTATGCAGTGTTCATTTTCTAGCCACTCAAAATAGAAAACAAGGGAAAATACCAGCAGAAACACCATTGATGGGAGCATCCCTCAGAATGAGTTCCGGACTGAAGCCCTAACAAAAAAAGCCAGCGACCATACTAATAACCCGCCACTCATAGACATCAAAACATTCCCACAATCAGCTTCTACAAAGACACGAAAGAATATATATAGCCCTCGCCTAGGGTTTTTCCCCGAACCCTAACCCTAAGCAAAAGTGTGCCCTTCAAATCTAATTTTTGTTTGGTCATCTTTTTCTTATGTTCTAAATTAGTGTTTTGCTTCTTAGGTTACCTAAGTTTCTTTTTTTTTTTTTCAGAGGAAAAAATACCAGTCTTTGTTATTCATAAGAATCAAAAGACATCAATTACATATTCTATCTTTGTGACTGAGAGTACTATAGCAAACTAGTACAACACATAGACATAAAATATAACAAGTCTATCTACTGAATTCCAGAATAAAGAAAAAAAGTCTGATCATGGAAGACTTTTCTCATCATCCCTGAAATATCAGGTCAGAATATGCTGAGTAAGAAATGAAGATGATCGTCAAACAGGCATTCATAAGCAAGACTTGATGGCTGAGAGGTCTCAAACATAACCGATAAAGATGATCAATCAAATGCTGAAAGTCAAAGGCTGAAATACAAGAGACTCAGCAGCACTAAAAAAGAACAAAATGGCCATGATTGATGACCATACCATCCAGATTTTCAGAGAAAGTTCCATGACCCATATCCAATTTCAAGGCTTGTTTAGAGAATCCGTCTGCCAACGAGTTATGCTCATGGAATATGTGTTTGAAAATCACTTGAGGCGCCATTTGAAGCATACTTCTTATTTCATCACACCAATGCATCAAAGCGGGAACATCAAGTGCAGAAAGTCTGTTGAGCCAAGATATAATAACCATAGAGTCACCAAAAATCAAATGAATGGGAAGACCCATCATTAAACTAACTCTAAGAACTGCCCAAAGAGCCAATAATTCCGCTCTAGTATTCATGCTGCAACCACATCCCAAGGAGAAACTGAAGAAGTGTGTATCATTCAGATAGATCACAAAACCTGAGCCACCAATATTCTCTGCAGCAGCCCAATCAAAAAATCCACAAGGAAAGGCCATCCGTGGTTTTGGACCAATATCCTGAATTTTATGAATTTTTATTGGAGCAGGGCAAGCATTTAAGAAACCTTTGATCCTGGAAATAAGAGCAGGGAAGGCCGGTTTCCTATTTTCAAATAGGCAGTTATTACGAAGAAGCCAGATACTCCAGAAGATAAAAAGTAGCAGATATCTAAAAGGAGCTGAGCACATAGAGGAGCTAAACCATTGAACCAGAAAGGATGAGACAGAATCGTAGAAAGGAAAGGAGAACCCAAACTTTGCTGTGAAATGAGCGAGAATACACACGCTATAGGAGCAAGCCAAAAAGAGATGATATACATCCTCTATATTCCTTTCACACAGAACGCAACGACTCGACCCCTGGAACCCTTTGTTTTGAAGCTGATCCCAAGTTAATAAACGTCCTCTAGCCAATAGCCATGTAATGCATGCTATTTTCAGAGGAATACGTTGAGTCCACTAGAAATCCACGGCAGGATCTTGAAGCTCGAAACAATTGACAGAGAGAATGCAATCGTATCCTTTTGGAGTTGTTAAGGAGCCTACATAATTATTATGAGACCAGAGAAGGGTATCGTGCTGTTCAGAAAGATGAATTCTACCATATTCCAGCCCCCTGATAAAATTATCCCAAAGAGTTTTCCAATCACCACAGAGATCAAGCTCCTCCGCCGTGAACTAGTAGCCTGAAGCAGAGGAATTAAGATTCCTAACTTGAGCTAGGGAGCAAATCCCATAATCTTCCAAATATTCTCTCAAATCTCTCGGCAAAATAAAAGAGGAGCCCATACCCACAACAAGATCCGCACCTAGACGGATAGCCGAACCATTTCCAACATGCCAAATAATCCCTTTACCAATCCACGGTAAGGTAGCAATGAAACCTCTCCAAATTATCGAGGCATTCCAAAAATTGAATCTTTTATCCCTTAACCAAGAATGTACAGGCCTGTTTTTCATATATTTAAATGAGATAAGTTGATGCCAGATGCCATTACTATTAAGAGCAAGCAAAAAACTTTTCATTCTCAGAGAAAGACTAAAACTTTGCAAGTGCTTTATCCCCTAGCCACCCAGAGAAGTCAGATGAGCCAGCAGTTGCCAGTCAGCAAGATGGAATTCTTTATTTTTTGAAGAAGAGCCCCATAGAAAAGAAAAAATCAGTTTGCTGAGCTTGTCTAAGATTGAGGCAGGAATCGGAACGAGTGACAACCAGAAAACAGGAATACTCGACAGAACAGATTGAATGAGGACTAGATGTCCACCAATAGACAGTATCCTGTTAGTCCAATGGGTGATCCTCTTCTCAAATTTAGAAACTAGCCAGTGTCGGTCCTTTATCAGATAACCTGAAGGCTTGAGGAAGTAACCAAGATAATCAAAACCTTTGTTAAGAAAATCAAATCTATAAGGAAGGAGACCAGTAATTCTTCGTAGAAGAGCCTCATCCAAATCATTATGAAGAAAGCAGGATTTATTTAAATTTATACACATACTGGAGGCCTCACAAAATGTATCGAGGATGACTTTGAAAGCCATCCATTCCTCAAAGGAACCCATACCAAACAAGATCACATCATCTACAAAAAGTAAATGAGTGAGGAAGAGACGAGACGAAATCTTGATTCCTTTTATCTTACCATTCCTTTTAGCATCTTCGATCAATAGGCTAAGACCTTCTATAACCAGGATGAACAACATAGGAGACAAAGGACAGCCCTGCCTAATTCCATGAGTGGCCAGAAAAAAGGTAGAAGGAGAACCATTAACGAGGACAACAAAGTTAGCTGAAGAGACACAGACCAAAATCCAATTCACCCCAACCAGAGGAACCCCGATCTGAATAAGAATAAGACGGACAAAGGTCCAATTAACCCGGTCAAAAGCTTTTGACAAATCCAACTTCAGGATGAGAGCACATCTCTTGTGAGTTTTTACAGTATGTAAAACTTCTTGAGTTATGGCTATGGGATCGAGGATCTGACGATTCTTTAGAAAATCGAATTGCTGAGGAGAAATGGAAGCATCTAAGAAAGGTTTGAGTTTCAGGGCCGCAATTTTAGAGATCAGCTTATAGCAAAGATTACAGAGAGATATGGGTCGAAAATCAGCAAAGGAAATAGGTAGATCAACTTTAGAAATGAGAGCTAGAAAAGTGGAGTTAAGGGCGGGAGCCACTCTGCCTAATATCCTAGAAGTTTCCACCATTTTGACAAGGAGAGGACCCAGGAGGTCAAAAAAAGTCAAGTAGAACTCAACAGGCCAGCCATCCGGGCCTAGTGCCTTATCTCTTTTAAATGTTTTTAGGGTCCTCTCAACTTCTGAAATAGTGACAGAGCTAGTGAAAGCCACATTCTCTTTAGTATTGATATAGGAGGGAAAGAGTCAGATAACCTTTAGCTGGGAAGCAAGGTTAGTCAAATGATTATCTTAAAAAATCTTCCTGAAGTAACAAGTCCCAAGGGATTTGATACTATGATCATCTGAAACCCAAGTACCCCTTTCATCCTGCAAACTCAAGATAGCATTATGATTTTTCTAAGCCGAAGCCACCGCATGAAGATACTTGGTATTAGCATCCCCATTTAAAGCCCAAGTAACCCTGCTTTGAAGTCTTGCTGAGTAAAGTTCATGATCTAACACCTTTTGTAGATCAGCCTTGAGAGAGTTCAATCTCGGCTGCTGTTCATCATTTAAAATAGTAGAATGAGAGAAAGAAAGAAGAGAATTAATCTCCTCTTCCAAGAAGACTGACTTATCCTTCATCTTTCGAGCTTCAACTTTAGTCCAAGATTTGAATTTATCTTTTAGGACACGTAGTTTAAATGAGAGTTCAAACATAGCATCCATCGAGTTATCCGAGCGAATAAGAGGCCATTCTGCTCAAATCATCTTGACAAATTCCTCATTGACTAACCATGATTAGTTAAACTTAAAGGGATAAGCACAAGTACTCTGTTGATCCAGCCAATCAAGTAAGACAAGGAAATGATCAGAAATCCCACATCTATGAGCCCAAACCCGATACCTGGGGAGAGAGCTAACAAGCTGATCTGATAACAAAAAATGATCAAGTCTTTTCGAGATACCATCTTCCCCCATCCTACCATTCCTCCAAGTAGGTCCTGCACAAGAGGGGGCCACATCCACTAAATGATGATCAGAGAAAAGCTTGGAGAAGAAAGGTCCCAAAGGATCTAGTTGCGCTCTAAAGCTCCATATCTCTGAGGCATTTAGAGTGAAGTTCAAATCATCAGCCAGGATAACATTAGGTAATGAGAGGAAACCACCATTAGCCACAACACTCTAGAAAGAATCATGATTAAGGTAAGGGCCATAGCAGTTTATAATAGAAAGCTCAAATGAAGAGCCACGAATCGAAGCTTTGAGTAAGATACCGACAGCTGTATGGAAAGCTTTACATTTGAGGAGTTTAGGGTTCCATCTAGAGAGAATCCCCCCAGAGAGACCTTTTGAATTAAGAGCACAAAACTCCCATCCCAGACAGAGCTTGGAAAAGGCAAATAAGGCAGGGTATGAACTGGTCATTGTCTCTTGAAGGAGAACGAAATCATGAGAGAGTGTAACAATCAGGTGACGAAGGCTTTTTTTCTTGGCTAAGCCCCCCAAGCCTCGAACATTCAGGGTGAGAAAAAACATTAGGAATCAATCGGTTGAGGGGTCGAAGCTCTAAGGACCCTTTGTGGTGGAGAGGAAGGCTTGCGAGCCGCAGCTTTTAGTCTTGTGGACAAGGGAGTATAAGGAGTCGGGACGAGATCCACAGCATCAAGAGGAGACTTAATTTTCTTCCTCCTCCTTATAGTAACATTCTCAAAATGTATGGAATCGAGAGGAAGAACCGTGGGGGAAAGTGGTGTCTTGTCCGAAAAAATACTCAAGGACTTTTGTAAATATGGATCAGAAAAGGATGGAGAGGTGACAGGAATATGTGGAGACAAGGGCGCGGGACCAGAGGTGACGAGAGGAGGGAAGTCTACATCAGTAAATAGTGGAGAAGGGGGAACACCTTCCAAAGGAAGTAAAGGAGAAGGACGTGGCGTGTCAACCATTGGGATCGTTGCATCAGGAGCCTGAGAAGGAGAGCCCCGCAGGGCCACAAGAGATGTAGGAGAAAGGGAAGAGGCGTGAGAAGAAGGGTTTAAGGGTGAAGGGGGAAGCTCAGATAGTGGGGCAATGAAATCAAGCGAAGGAGGACCGACACATGGAGATGAAACATCCAGAGCTTCAGGAGTTGCAGAGGACTTAAGAGTACTTCTACTAACCACCACAGAGTCCAGTAATGCCAAATCAAGTTCTGAAGCATCATCAAAAAGGGAGCAAGCATTATTTAGTAGACTAATAGAGGGGCCTGGGGAAGCCGGTGACAAACATACCTTATTTTTCCTTTGAACTGGAGAGGTGGTAATTAGAGCCACAGAAAGAGAACGTTGATCCGGGGATGAAGAGCCATTACGAAAATATGTACAAGCTCGACGCAAATGACCTATTTCCTGACAGAAACTGCATCTAAATGGAATACCTTGATAGTCTAGGCGTTGTATGAACATCAAATCCCAACATAGTATCTCAATTCATGTTGGTAACCCTTTCGATATGTCCAATTCAACTAAGATTTTGTCCATCCTCTTGTTGAAAGAGTTCATGAAGTCATCATCAAGCGCCACGAAATGACCTACTGTTTTTCCCACACCTTCCAACAGAGGACGATTTCGGAGCGGGAATGGAAGCCCCAATAGAAGAGCCCACATGTGCCATTTCTTTACCCTTTCACGTGCAGGATCAAAATTTACATGCCAATGGTCTAATACCAGAGACCCTTTACCAACTCTCCAAAGGCGGTTTAAAACCTGAGCAGCATGATCATCCTCTAGGAAGACAAAAACTATCCAGCCCCGAACCAGAAGACTGATGGCTGGAACATAGGATAAGAAGGGCTTCTAGTTTTCAGTGGCCCAAGCAAACCAGTCTTTTTTATCCATCGAAACATATTCCAATTTTCCAATCAGCGCTCGGGCATATAACGCTTCCAGCCTGTCCAAATAAATATCACGACCAACCACAAAACGTAGTTTCCCATCCAACATTTTATGGGCCTTAGCCTTTCTATGTCGACGGAAGCGAGCAGCAGCTAAGTCAACCGATGGGTCGGGAGACCCATCATGGGTCTCCGACATAAGAACAAAAAGGAGATCCCCAAATAGTGACTCACCAGACAACAAAATGCCAATGGAACCATAGAAACAGACAGGAAGAAACCCCAAGCACCACAGAGAACCTTAATACAAACCCTAGTTAACCCCCAAGTGCCACAGAGAACCTTAATACAAACCCTAGTTAAAAATGAAACAAAAGGGAACAACAAGGTTAAAATTAATCAAACCCTAATCAAAACCACGACCCTTAAGACTACAGCCACTTTCAGACAGAGAACAAAGCACGGACGTGGGGGAAAAGGACAGACAAACCCCGAAACCCCCAGAAAATCCGGAGATGGAGAATCTTCTAGAGGCTTGACAAAGAATCATCACGATGACGCTAGAAGAAAGGTGATGAAATCACAACCCATCCAAAATCATAGCCCATCCAAAATACCAAGCCAAAAACCGACTTCTATGTACAGTTCCCACTTGTTTTTAACTGGTTGGTACTAGTCCTCAACACATGATGATGGACTCCAGTCGTCGGCAACGACTCATTGTACAGTCTCAAAGAAGGAGCAGAGGAGATGTAGACAGTAAAACCTATAGCCAAGGAAACGGAAAGAACCCAATAATGCAGGTTCAAGGAGCGGACAGTTACCAAAAAGAAAGCTTGGAGGAAAACCAGCGCCACGGCCAAGAATAGGAGGAGGCGCTGCCTAGAGGCACCGCCATCCTGAAGCCTGCAGACCCCAAACCCTCACTGAAACCCTTATGTGCTCTAGCTCCATCCTGAATTGAATGGACTTGTCACTTATGGTATCACCTAAGTTTCATTTATGTCCACTTTGAGTGAATGAGATTTTATAGTTATAGAAGTAATTTCAAGACAAGACACTATCAAATAGACTCGTTTCTCTCTTGTTTCATCTATACAATACATCCCTTCTTTCATCCATACAATACATCCTATAGAATAGAAGAACAACACCATTTTGATATGTTGGATGGCCTTCACAAGTTAAAGATAGGCTTATTTATCCCTTGTGGGGAGAAAGGAAGTCATAAGCATATTCACCTCGATAAAATGGTGGTTTATAACCATTTAAATGCTTGAGTTCATTATTGAAGTACACAATTTAACCACTTCTAATAGTTGTGGGTTTTGTAATAGTCTATACCACATATATACATGCTTATGTGTTCATAGAAATCATTGATGAAGTGCAAATTTAAGTCACTTGTTTTAATGCCAAGATTGTTGGCCGCCACCTTCTGAAGGATGGATTGAATCTCTTTTTAATGGTGCCTCGAAGGATAACCCTTGCTAGACAAAGGCCATCGGTTTTTAGGAATCAAGGAGTGGTCATGCTAGTGTTATTCAAATACCAAGTTAGGGAAACAAAGAGCTAAGATACCTTGATCATGGGTATATCTCAATCTTTTGATAGAGGGATTTTTTTTAAAATCATATTTGAAGGAGATTCAAAATTTATTATTTACCTAGGATCAAAATGAAAGAATAATTGAGCTGGAACAAAGGAGCTGAGGAGCATGAGGGGCTGAACCTGCATGATCACCTGTCTAATACGATCTGCTTGTAGCATGCGATCGACATTTTTGAAATTGTTGGCTGGTGTGATGATCCAAAAAGCATACTCGTGGTAGAACGAATATCTCTGCAGATTTGCATGCAAAGGAATATTAGAGAATCACATTTGTTAGATTGAATGATCTGGGTCTGATCAGGCCCGAGGGTATCTTTTCAAATGGATCTTCCTCCGGATCCAAGCCCGGAGGATCGAAGGAAGGATTTGGATGTGACATTTAGGGCCCTAGTAGACTCCATGCCCCCATCGCCACTGTCTGCAACAGAAGAAAGAGATGGGTTTGTAAAAAGGGCAAATGCTCCTAAGATTCAAATCCTATCGGCAGCTTCAAGGATGAAAGATCTTGCACTGAGTGAGCATGGGTTGATCGGCCAGTTGACTGGCATATGGCCATCACCAAAAACAATGGATTGCTGGGTGAAAAAAAATTGGATGACTCTGATCTCTGGGGGTCTACAGTACTGCTTTTGTGTAAAATTATTTTTCACATTTCTGTTTGAAAATAATGAAGACAGGGACCTGATATTCAGAAGTGGACCCTATTTCATGGGCCCTCGGGGGTTGTACTTAAACCAGTGGAGCCTATCATTTGACCCAAAAAAGGATGTACCCTTGGCAGTCCCAGTCTGGGTTCACCTCCCACATCTCCCATTACATTGCTGGAATGATGAAACGTTGCAAGCAATAGGTAACTCCCTCGACAAATACATAGACAAGGCAAAACCAAAGGGACCTCTATTTTCTTATACATGGATCTGTGTAGAGGTAGACCTAGAGAATGGGTTACCGGAAATTGTAAGTCTATGCATGGACGAATGGGAACATGCTCAAAAAGTGGACTATGAACAGTTGTCGTTCAAATGCAGGAAATGTCACGGGTATGCGCATTTTGTCAAAAAATGCCCTAAAGCAATTCATGAAAACTTGGAGAAAACTCATGAACAAGGGTGGCAACATGCGAAAAAGGGAAGGAAGTCGGCTATGGAAACCCATGAGACAAAAGATCAGCATGAAGAAAAAGAAAAACCAGTAGAACAAGGAGAAAACGAGGCCATTGCAAGTAATCAGTTTAATCCTTTGACTGTGGAGGAGGGGGGAATTATAGTGAATGAAGAAAACAATGATGAAGGAAGATCTAATCATCACAAGAACTTAGCAGGCAACATTATACCTCCAACATCTCCTAGGAATGAAAGCTTAGACATAGAGGTGGTCAGCTCCCCATTGCATGGAGGATCTTGGGCCGAAAGGGTAAAACAAACCAGAGTTACTGCCTTTGCGCGATCTCCTAACTCATCCTCAAATGGGTCACAAGAGATTCCCAAAACTACACCTAACACCAGAGGAAGAAAATCTCAAAGGTACCATAGAGAACAAGAAGTGGAGAGAGAAATAGAACTCGAAAGGTAGAGGAGCATTAAAGAGACAAAGCTCATGCAAAACCACAAAAGCTCAGGGAAAGTGGATGGAAGGCCTAAAATAGGGCCTCAATCAAATAAGAAATAATGAAAGTTGTCTCTTGGAATTGCAGAGGACTAGGTGGAGAAAACAAATTGGAATCCATAAGAAACATTATTAATTCTGAAAGGCTTGACATTCTACTTCTCCAGGAGACAAAAATGAGTGATGTGGAGGTTCTGGTGCTTTCAAAACACTTTTGGGCAAACAGCCAGGGGTTTGCCATTAGCTCCAGAGGGGCCTCAGGAAGAATAACAACCTTTTTTGTAAGCAACTTTGAGATAAAAACCATAAAGGAGAATCAACATTGGCTTCTTTCGGAATTCAAGGAAAATTATGATACAAATATTAGGTATGTGTGCAATGTGTATGGGCCAACACATTGCAGAGACAAGAAAAACTTCTGGAATAATGATTTCTATGAAAGGAAATCACTATAGCATAAGCTGATTTCAATGCCTACTATAACAGGTGATTTCAATGCAACTATAGCATAGGCTGAGAAAAGAGGGGGTTCCATTGCTCATGATCCCTACGGGGAAAACTTGGAAGACCTTATCTCAGAGCTAGATCTTCTTGACATACCATTAAAAAATGGGAAATACATGTGGAACAATAGAAGGACGGGGGTGGGATACATCGCGGCCAGACTCGACCGCTTCCTGGTAAGTGTCACATTCCTCCTTAGAGATGTTAATTATGCTTCCTTTGCTTTGCCATCTGTTGTATCGTATCACAAACCAATCTCCTTGGTGTTAGTATCCTCTGTAAATATTGGCCCTATCCCATTTCGATTCAATTCCTCATGGCTGCAAGAGGAAAAAACCATGACCATTATAAGAGATGCTTGGAGAGCGGACATCTCGAGCTCTCCTAGTTTCGTCTGGGAAAGTAAGCTGAGAAGAATTTGAACAGATCTGAAAGCATGGGTAAAAGTAGACTACGTAAGCGCTAGCATCAAGAAAATTCAGCTTCAAGCTGAACTTTCAACTCTTCACTCTAGGATGGAAAGGGAAGAAATCACCCCTTATCTAATCAGTCAAGAAAAAGATATAAGTTTAAAGATTTTAAAAGCAGCCAAAGGAGAGGAAGAGCATTTGAGGGTAAAGTCGAGACAGCTTTGGTTAAAAGGAGGGGATAGAAACAAAACTTACTTTCATAAGCAAACAAAGGCAAGACTATGTTTTAACATGATCAAAGATCTTAAGGACAGTGATGGCAAGAGGATTGTTGAGCAGGATGAGATGAAAGAAAAATGTTTTTCAGCACTTCAGAGACCTATACAGGGATAAGGAAGAGACTGATCCACTTGCACTAGTCGATCTCCTCTCAGGAATACCCTCCCTTATCACAGAGCAGGATGATAAGGAACTGGAAAACCCCATTATGGAATTTGAGATCAAGGCAACCATTTGGTCTCTAAAAGCTGATAAGGCTCCCGGGCGAGATGGGTTCACCACCAATTTCTATAGGGATGCCTAGGATATTATACAGGGAGATTTGAAAAATATACTAAATTGGATGAGAAGAAAGGAAAAGGTTGGTGGAGCCACCAATTTTTCATTTCTCATGCTGATTCCCAAATAAATAAATAAACCATCATGATAAATCGATTTAGGCCTATTTCACTTTGTAATACCTCTTACAAAATCCTCTCAAAAATGTTAGCCACAAGACTGAAGAAAGTAATGGGAAGGATAATTTCGGATACTCAGGGAGGGTTTATTGTTGGGCATCAAATCCTGATAATATTATTATAGTGCAGGAAGAAATCCATACCAGCATGGAGAAAAAACAACAATGTATGGCTCTGAAACTTGACATGGCAAATTCCTTTGACCTAATAAATTATTTCTTTTTATTTGAAAGCATGGAAAAGTTTGGATTCTCCCCAAGGTTCATCAGATGGATCAAGGTGTGCATCAATAGTCCATGGATTTCCTCGTTGGTAAATGGTAGACCAACCAAGTTCTTTCAAGTCACCAGGGGAATTAGACAACGTTGTTCGTTATCTCCATATCTTTATCTAATGGTAGTTGATTCTCTGAGTAGGAAGTTGCAGCAACAACATGAGTTGGGGAAGCTCAAGGGTCTAAAAATTACAAGAGGGGTTAGAGCAACAAATAATGAACAATTCGTTGATGATACAATCCTGTTGTGAGGCACATCCACAATCATTGCAAAAAGGTTCAAAAATGTGATATCCACCTTTCTAAATGCCACGGATGGAAAGCTTAATTCCAACAAATCCAAAATACAGGGTTGGAACTGCACACTTGGTGTCATGGCAAGGATCGTGTGAATTCTTGGCTTCGAAGGGACTACATCCTGGAACTCTTTCGACTATCTGAGCATCCCCATTTTCAAGGGAAAAGAAGAGAAGGCTGACTGGAGTGGACTGATAGAGAAAATCAAAAGAAGAATCAATGCCTGGGGATCCAAATGGCTCAACCCAGCAGGCAAGATCGTCCTTATTAGAGTTGTTCTTTCTACTCAACCGATCTATTTATGCTCCATTTCACTAGCTCCTCAAAGAATCATTCAGGAAATCAATGGAGTGATGCGGAATTTCATGTGGCGGGGAGGAAAGGCGACCAACAACCAAAAATTCAACTTGATCTCCTCGGACGCAGTGTGCATGCCAAAATAGTTCGGTGGTATGGGTGTCAGAGATCCTCACGATATGAACCAAGCTCTTGGGGAAAAAATCTTATGGCATGTCTACATTGGAGAATCATCCTAGTGGAAATCGACCTTGCATAAGAAATACATGGCAAGGAAGAGAAGCAGATGCGTGGACAGGCTGAACTCAAGCAAATTTGGATCGCCAGTATGGGAGCTCTGCAAGAAGACAAACTCTTTAATAAAAGACAATATGTATTGTATAGCTGGGAATGGTAAAAAAATACGAATCTGGTATGATAAAATAGGCCCAAATCCGCCAGCAGACAAATTCCAGGAGCTTAGCGATTTGAAAATATGGTGTGAGCACAACAATTTCATAACGATGTATGATATTTCAATTTGGACGACATCTGGTAGGTTGATTGGCTGGAAATTTGTGGACATTCCAGGTCACCTATAGGCATATTTCAAAACTCTTATTTTGCTTCTGCATAGGCGAGCTCCAATGCATTTAAATGATGTTGACAGACGAGGATGGGAGAAGTATGGTAAATACACTGTTAAAGAAGGCAATCGCGTGGTCTACAGAAAGAAAAACATAATTATAAAAAAATACAAGTGGGACAAAATCTGGAACAATTATGGATTGCCAAAGGTAAATTTCTTTTTCTGGATCTTGGCTCAGCAAAAAGATTTAACAACATAAAACCTTGGAAAAAGAGGGATTGTAGGCCTGCTCGTATGCATCTTATGCAAAGAGGAAGAGGAAAGCTTAATTCACGTATTCACAGACTGTAAATTTAGACATCAAGTCTGGAGTGAGATGCTAAAAGATCTTAAAATGAATATCACGTTGCCAACAAACTGGTATGATTTTTTTTTTTAGCTAGAAGTATTACTACCAAGGCTCATTGAATAATAAGCCAAACTTTGCCAGAGCTTGGGATGCTCTCCCAAGGTTTGTTTGTTAAAAAATATGGAATGAAAGGAACAAGGAGATATTTGAAGGGAAATAAACATACTTTAAAAAAGTCTCTGCCACATCAAAGAACTTATGGGTGGACACTCTAGTCACAAGAGGAATGAAAAACTTAATAAACGAACCTCTAATGGCAGAAGAAAGAGCTTGGTTGGCTGACATTCTTTATAATTCCTCCCCTAGAAGCAATCTCAAAATTGAAGTCAGGCCTCCTCTGTTGGCATAATAGGATGAGCATAGAAGATTTGAGTAAGTGGAGGAATAATTCAGGAATTAGTTCATTGTTCTTTGATGGTGCCTCCAAAGGCAACCCAGGTATTGCTGGTGCAAGTGGAGTAATATTTGATCACAAAGGGATCAAGCAACAAGAGTATGCATGGGGTATAGGAAGGGCCACAAACAATGGAGCGTAATGGTATGCATTAATTAAAGACTTGGAGTTGGCTAGAGAAATGGGGATAGAGGAAATGAATATCATCGAAGACTCTCTAATTGTTATCAAGGAAGCAAGAAAAAATTACAAAAATCGGAAAACTCCTTCCACCAAGATGCATAATATGCTGCTCTGTTTAGTCAAAGAATTTAAAAACATAGCTTTCTTACATGTTTTGAGAGGACAGAATCATCAGGTTGATAGCATGGAAAATAAAGGGGCTGGCCTAAATTGCGGGGTTATGGAAAAGGATAGCGTCATCAACGAAAATGTTTGGATCCCCTAAATTCTGATTTGTTTTTATGCATTGTTTTTGTATTTTTTTGCTTGGGAAAGCTGTTAAAAGGTATAGCTCTCAGTGGATGATAAAATCTCAAGCTTGTTTCAAGATGAAGAAGGAAGACCAAGGAGAAAGGGATGATGTCCCAATTAGGGGACAATCCGCCTTGAATTTTGTATTCTCAATCTTTTTCTTATAATAAAAAAAAATCCAACCGTTTATGTAAATTTATTATTATTAATATTTACCTAATCCATGGGAAGGTTTTCATCCATCATGGGATAGTGCTAAACAAACATAGCATGAGATTAGAGTTTTTGAATCCGACATACTTGAACACCTTAAAAGATCCATCAACAAGATTGTTCATTGGCTAGTCAACAAAGTTGCATCTAGTAGGAATGATAAAGTTGTACTAATGAACCCTCCCAACCTACTGGAATAACATAATCATAAATTTTATTGCTCATAGGGTGAGTGTGTTTACTTGCTCGGACTTCTCCTCTCTTCCTTTGTGCAACCAAACAATATATAAAATTTACTCTATATGGTTGTGTTGTACGGTGCCACTTTCCTAATACCCCTGTCACATGTTGGGATTTAAAAAAAAAGGATACTCCAAAGAATGAATGGAATCTTGGAAATGTTTCTATGAAACTAAAACTTTACATCCCACCTTTGTTTAGGTAGCATATAATCCTTAATACACTATGATCCTTATGTTAGTGTAGGTAACCACAAGGAAGTAGTTCCTCTAACATAATGGTTGTTTAGTTGTGACATGAGTATGCTTTCTTACTTGAATTTCCTTTCTCCTATTTTGTGTGTCCAAAAAAATAAAATGTCCTTTGTCTATCAATACCCTACAATACCCTTTCCCATTGACCTCTTCTTGTGTTGAACAAAATATATATATATATATACCAAAAAGTGAATGGTGTTTTACATTTTTTTTAATGACTATTCCCTTCATTGATGGTGGACCTCCTTCCTTTTGAATTAGGTTTCTCATGTAATGGTGTGTGTATCACATCTTCATGAGTATTATGTCACTATCAATTTATTCTCAACACAAGTGGATGCTTTTGCAAGGATGATACCCAATTGTTAATCAATAAAAGTACATTGATAAACATCCACATCAATATGGAGGTTTGAATGCAAAGTACATATTCTCACATAGGATAAGTGTTTTCCACCTTAGTGCCTTGTGTCTTTCTACTTATCCCCTAGTTTCTTTTACCTCCCTCCAAGATCCTAAGAGTGGAATATTAAATCTTAACCCAAGACTCAAGATTTTTTAGTGACAAGGAATAGTAAATTTAATAATCCCTATTGGTTCCATGATTGGTTTGACAAACTTACCTTGAACCTTGCTCATGAACCCCTCTATATTAATAGCACTTAATCTATTGTAATGCTTTCTTAAATAGTAAGAAAGCTTTAGCAATCAAATCGATGGGTAGAGGGGGTCCCTTGTCTCACAAACAAGGGGACCTCATACACCAATTAGGTGTTTGGTTTGGTTGTGACTTTAAAATTAGATTATTATTATTATAAAGTCCACCTAATGACTCAGTTATTTACAAATTTTTACCAAAAGCTGGAAAATCCTAGAGTTCTTTCTCTAAATTTCCAAAGAATATTGCACATGGAAAAATGACGAGGAGATGAAAAGATGGGTTAGAAGATTAAAAAGAGAGGATTTGAGTCTTTCTTACTTGATTTGTATATACTAAATATATTGTTAATTAATAGTAGAGTGGCTTTCTAGGGTGTGCTTCATTTTCGACAATAATATTATGGTGTGGGGAGGAATGGAGGGTAGAGTGCTCAAGCCATGAACCTTTGTTTATAAAAACCAATTTTGAAAAATGCATATGATAGTGTGAAGTGGTCTTTCATCTTGGCCATGCTCAGGGCCTTGGGTTTAGGTCCCTTTTTCCTTTGAGAAATGGTAACATTTTTTTCAAAGGAAGTGGCCTTTGCATCCATCCATATGATATGCAAATTAGAAGCAATAACAACATTATTTTGGTCCATTTGGCAAGGTTCTCAATTATATCTTGTGTTCTATGTGATGGAATTTGAGACCTTGGGTTGCCTAATCTTTCACAAGGTGGGTCAAGGTTGGGTCAAGGATACAACCCTCCCTAAACAAAGATTAAGGAAACTATTAATGGGCACTTTGTTGATCATTCCTTTCATGCCATTATGGCGGAACATCAATCAATAGGGAACATGAAGATTGCATTCAAATATTTTGTTCAACTTCAAGATCCATAATGCAATGGGTTAAAAGGCAATGTTACAAACAAATCCTTTGTGACCTTCCTTGTTGGTTGGATGATACTTTAGTCTCCATCAATGGGAGGCCAACCTCTAAAAGGAGGATATGGTAGGGTGAATTGCTCTTCATTCTAAGATTGTGTATTATACAATGATTTTGGGGTTTTCTCAAATTTTTTGAGAAGTCTATATTATAATAATAATAGACTAATGAAAGATCAAAGGGCACATATCCCTTCAGCTTGTGACCAATCAATGCATATAAGTATACCATCACGAGGCTCATTTTTAATCATTTTCTCAACAATTTATGTCTATCAAACATTATTCAATATATTATTATATACATTTGCACAAATATTTATATCTATCTATAATAAACAAGAATTGTTTACTACATTTGGTATCATACCCAAATTCTCGAAAATTGTGGGTAAATTCCATATATTAAGATATCTTCAAATTGTTGCTTCATAGACAATGGCCAATTAGCACACCAATACAACTTTGTACATAGTTTATACAATCCGGTAAAATAGGCAAATCTGTACAATCACCATTACTAATTGTCATGTATTGTTGTCCATATTTTGTTTCGTAAAGATTGAGCAATCATGCTTCCGTAAACCTTATCCATCAATTTCGTCATTAGCCAAAATATAAGTTATCACTACCTTTCATATGTACAATAAATATTTTAATTACTTTTGTATATTTACCATATTTCTCTACATCCACATCAACAATAAATCTTCCATCAGACAATTGCCTTTATTCCATTATTTTCATATGCCTCGACCTATGAAGTGTGAATTGTTAAAACCCTTTCATCTTTGGTCATTCATATTGTTGCCTCAAGCTACCAAATCCAATTCCTTTCCATCTGTATAACCTTTAGCTGATTGAGCCAC
>LPNX010680027.1:0-43000 GCA_001517045.1 Pseudotsuga menziesii
AACACAGTCTTCAGCAGTCTTCATGCAATTGGTAATGTCAATTGTCAACTCGGTCACAGCAGCAGCAAATACAAGGCTTCACATTCAGCTCCACGCAGCTCAGGAAGCTCTTCAACTTACCAAATCAACACGCAGCCAGCACATCATTTACTGGAGGAGAAATCTCCACGCAGTCTTCAACATATATCAGTCATTATATTAGTCACAATATATCAGTCACATCAATGGTCTTAAAACAGTCTCCACGCAAATGTATGGGAGCGTATTAGGGTTAGCGGTCTTTAATATTAACATTAACAGAGGGTGCGTATATCTACTCCTTCACCCAATTTTTGCAACTATAAACAGAGCAATATGCTTGCAGGAATGTGACGATCAAAGGCATGTGACATCAAAAGTATAGCTGCGGCTACCAGAGAGCAATTTCAGAGGGTCGTGGAACTGTCTATGAGGAAGGGCGCACTTGATGAATGCGTTTTTAGTGGCTAGTAAAGCGTGGATGTCTTCAACTATACGTTCTCCACCAGTAGTCTGAAAATGGCAAACAGGCTCAGTCTTCAATGCAGCTTCAATGCAGCTTTCATCTCTTCTCCACGCAGCAAATAATACTTCAACTCAACGTAGCTCCTCACCATGCACTCTTTCACAGTCATTATCCATGCAGGCTCTTCACTGAGTCCTTCACGCAGCCTTCAGACTTCAAGTCGCAAAGGCTGAAGTCTCCAGTCTTCAACGCAAAGGCAGATAAATGGTCTTCACGCAGTCTACAGTCTTCAGACAGCACTCACAATTTCAGCAGGCAGGCAGCCTTCAATGCAGTCGTGCTCACGCTCTGGTTCACTCTTCAGCGTTCAATGTTCAGGCAGTTCTCCACGCAGCAGCCCAGTTCTCCACGCATTATCTTCGGTGTTCAGAAATTAGGGTTTAGGGAGCTCGTAGCTCTCCACTAAGGTATCACTTTCCACCAGCCAAGACAGCGCTTCAACTTCTTAATGGTCTTGCCCATAGGTCGCAGCTTCTCCAACAGGTCGCAGGAGGTATGCACGCAGGTCGCAGCATTAAAATTAATGATTTCAAATCGCAGGACTTCGTATTCACGGGTCTCCAAGTTTAGGGTTCACGTAGGTGCATATCTTTCACGTTCAGGCTGCACGCAGCTTTACAACGCAGGTCTCACAAGATATTTAGTCTACACGCAGCTTTATATTCAGTCTACACGCAGCTACACGCAACTACACGCAGCTTTACAACGCAGGTCTTGGTGTCCGACTTCAAGACTTCGGTGCAGTTCAAAAATACATCATCTCCAGCGCAGTTCACAAAATAACGAAATTATGAGCAGAATGGGTCGATATTATCTCTCCAGCGCAGTTCACATACCAGCATACATTATCTTTCCAGCGCAGTTCACAAAATAACAAAATTATGAGCAGAATGGGTCGATATTGAGTTTATTGTGTTGAGTGCAGTGAATGAAAATGGCAGGGAATACCAGGAATGGGTCGCAGTTCACAACGTACAGCTCGCTTTCAACACAGCAATACTATATAACTCAACTTCGCAGTTCACAAGGTCACAGTGCAGTCTACAAGCAATGGACGGGGTTTGCCTATCAAGAGAGCGCGACTCAGGAGAGAATGTCACACCAGGTCATGCACAACAATTTCATAGAGAGTATGCAGAATACCAATAATTAGGTTTAGGGTTAGGCTCTTCATTAAGAAAATAAACGCACATAATGAATGCGCGCAGGGGCAGACTGGCAGGCAGTCTGGCAGCCAGGAGGGCGCAGAAATGCAGCAGGAGTTATGGCAGACAACCTGCTCTGATACCAGTTGTTAGGTATAACTCCAGATTGATTGTTTATTACTTTGCCAAAAGCTATTATTTATACATTGGATGTGGCGGTTAAAACAGCCTTTTCACCTTCCTATCTATTCATATTCCTATCTATTCATATTCCTATCTATTTACAATAATCCCGACGGATTATTCTAACAGAATTGATGGAATTGCAAACCTAAAATGTTCACATTGCAATTTCAATTGCAACAAAGTAAATTCAAATTTACAATTTTCACAAAAATTCTCACTCACGATGGAAAATAAGAAAAAATGAATATCGAACCATTTTAAATTCAAGCTACAACTTTCTTTATCCACATAGTTCTATCTTTTACATATCAACGTATTTACTTATTTAATTATTTATTTATCAATATAGTTCTTTCTAACATATTTACTTATTATTTTATATTTTTAATTTCACATGCATAGATTTGATCTATGATATGTCAATTATCATAGTGTTTTTCTTGGGCATTTCTCATAATTACACCAAATGTGTTAAACAATGGAGACGGTAGTCTCCAGATTCCTCGTCGCTCTGTCAAGTAGCATTTTGACACGTGTCTTGGTGATTGGCGAATGACGGTTGAACATGTGTCTCGTAGGTATGCCTTGCACGTGTTTGGGCAATTGGACAGGCGTATTATGTGTTTTGGAAGGGGTTCTTCTAACTGTGTTTTGATGTCTGCTTATTACCTTCGTTTGTTGCTTGAGGGTCCATTCTGAGAGTGTTCAGTTAGTTGGACATTTGTATTGGGTGTTTTGACAAGGGTTTTGCTAACTGGATTTTGATTCCTTCTCATTACCTCCATTTGTTTCTTGAGGGTCTGTCCTGCACGTGTTCGGTCAGTTGGACAAGTGTATTGCGTGTTTTGACAGGGGTTCTGTTAACTTGGTTTTGATGCCTGCTTATTACCTCTGTTTGCTACTTGAGGGTTAGTCCTGCACATGTTTAGGAAGTTGGAAGGTGTCTAGCATGTTTTGACAGGGGTTTTGTTAGCTAGGTTTTGAAGCAGAATTATTTTGTAACCTACGTTTTGTACTTGAGGGTCCGTCTTGTGCGTGTTCGGGCAGTTGGACAGCTGTCTCGGGTGTTTTAACAACAATTTTGCTAACTATATTTTGATGCAGCCATATTTGGTAAAATGAGTGTGGTTTTTTCGTTTGTTGCTTCAGAGTGCATATTGCACACAAACGGACTAATAGCCTTCCGAATTTAGGATTGACAGGCGAGGGAATGGATTTTGGATGGATGCATTTGCGTGTTTTGACTAGTGTTTTGAGTGTGTACCTAAACGAACAGTCCTGCGCATGACTGGATTGATAGCCTTATCTCCTGACATATTGTTTTCATTCATGTTTAGTGGTCAATTTCATTTTTTGGCACATGCTTGGATTAACAACCCTATTTTTCCTGTCAGTGTCCTTCACTGCATTGTTCTTCCTTCTTTGATTGCACGGATGGAACGTTTGTATTTTTTTGCAAATTGGGCATACTCATTTCTTTGCAAATTAGGAATAGCCATTGCGAAGGTTTCACGTCGAGGGATTTTCAACCAAGTGTCTTGTGTTTACGCTCAATGTGTGTGGGGCCACTCTGGTCGCTTGTTTGTTCACCATCACTCAGGTTGATGAAGAACACACTATCGATGTCCCTTCATTGACATCAATGCTTTCCCTCAATGATCCCTCAATGCATTGTTTCCTCATCAATGCAACAAGTTTGTTGTTTCATTTAGACATGGGCCTCTTTCTTAATTACGACTTATCTTATAAGGATGTAGAAGATCTTTTCAGAATCTTCAGTTCACCGAGTTTGCTGCTGCACCGCCTTTGCTTTGCAACATTTATGCAAAGGCTCAGGTAACCAATATTTGCTACTATTTGGATTTGGTTTGCTTGTATTTCTTTTGCTGGTCTCCGTTTACACCAGAGGTTTTGTCAGTTGGTCATTCCTGGTTAACTATTTTCGACATTCCTCGTGCTAGCAAAAACTTTGCTTGCTATTTTTGTGGCTTTGAATTGAGTTTTTATTTTCAATGGGAATTTTAATCCTGAAGCTTTTAATATTTGTTTTTAATTACGAGTGCACAACTGTGATTTATACAATCTCTGTTTATTTTAAAACAAACATACATTATCTTGCATACATTTGACAATGGAATGATTGTTGGTGTGAATTACTATATCTTTAATGTCAAATTAAGGGTTTCATTTTGCAAAATGTTTATAAATGTTGTCTTGGAATGGGTATGAGTAGTTATGAAAGTTGGATTTTATTCTACCAGGGGTAACTCTAATTTTCTGGAATATAGATTAATCCTATAGTTGGCTTAATCTCTTCAATTATTGTTGCAATTTTTGTTGGAGATTTTATTTATTTCTTTAGATAAGATGTCTGCTTCTGAAGACACTTTCTCATTTAAACAATTGTACCTTCTAAATATGTATTTGCTCACTTAAGTGTTAGCTTGGGAAGATGCACATTTGGCCACTCTTCTTTGACTGCTCTTCAATTCTTCATAAATTCATTCCAAACATGTTCTGCGCAATTAGGAAATATGGGACTGATTAATATTGTTAGGACATCCATGAATTTCCATATTAGATCTCTATTGACCCCCCTACAACATAGGACAATTTGTACTCATCTTGCGTTTCCCGAATATCATACATCCCTTTCTTCAAGGTCTCCCTAAATGGTTATTGCACTTAAAATTGTGTTCTATCAACTTTCCTGCATTGTTCATTGTTCATTAGCAAACACCCGGTCTTTAAAACTTACTTATGCATCCAAAACATCCTCCATCCATGCAACACATTTTCTCAATTATAGAATTGCATCAACCGTGTATAAAAACAAGCTGATATGAGATGGGGTTGTCAATCCATAGTTCTACATGCATGACCGTGGAAACCTTTAAAATTAAATTTCAACATGCTTTCCATGTTTTTACTAATGAAATTAGCAGCATATTTGTAAACATAATTGCACTTAAAATTGTGTTCTATCACCTTTCCGGAAATGTTTGTTTTCATTAGCAAACAATAGGTATGCAAAAGTTGATTTTGCATCCAAAACATGCTCCGTCCATGCAACCTATTTTCTCAATCATATAATTGCATCAGTTGTGTATCAAAAGAAGCTAATATAAGATATGGCTATCAATATAGTTTTATGGATGATTGAATGTCAACCTAACTTCATGCATGCCTAAATATCAACATGATTTCCATGTGTTGACTAATGAAATTAGCAACAATTTTTTTTGGGAAAATAGGAAAGCCACACTGAGATCACAAAATAATGTTGCATAAAAAACCATATAACAAACAAATCTCCCAATTTGCATTTACATTGCAAATTGTTCATATTGCATGTGCTATAATTTTTTTTAAACTCTTCAAGTCCTAGCTACTTTCTTAGGAAGTCAACAATTTGTTGACTTCAATTCCTAAATATCAACATGCTTGTCATGTTTTGGCTAATGAAATTAGCAGCAACCCTTGTCAAACCACATGAGACACCTATCCAACTGCTCGAACACGTGCATGATGGAATCTCAAGCAAAAAATAGAGGTAATAAGCAAGCATCAAAACCCGGTTAATAGAACCCCTTTCAAAACACACAATACACTTGTCCAACTTCCCGAACATGTGCAGGACGGACCCTTAAGAAGTAAACGAAGGCAATAAGCCTTATTATTTACCAGAGTTAACAAAACACATGTCCAAACATGCAATACACTTGTCCAACCGCCATTCTCCAATCACCAAGACACATGTCCAAATGCAATTTGATGGAGGGACTAGGAACCATGTTCCTCATATTTCAGGTCGATTCTTCTTTATAAATTTCTTCCAAATCTGTTCTACATAGTGAGATCATCTCATATAACCATGTCAAAACACACAAGACATGTACCATAAAATCCAATTGTTGGATTTCCAATCCAGTTGTGTGTAAGACGAGCCTTGAATCCTATAAAATCGAAAATCACCTGGGTTGCCATGTTTTTACTCACTAAAACAACATGAAAGATGTTTTTTGGAAAATAGGAAAGCCACACTGAGATCAAAAAGTAATGTTGCATCAAAACCAAGCTAACAAACAAATCTTCAAATTTGCATGCACATTGCAAATTGTTCATATTCCATCTGCAATAAAAAAATATTTAAGTCCTACCTACTTGCTTAAGAAGTCAACAATTTGTTGACTTCAAGTCCTAAATATCAACATGCTTTCCATGTTTTGACTAATGAAATTAGCAATAATTCTTTTTTGGGTCTAATGGGGAATCCACACTCACTTTACCAAATAATATTTCATCAAAACTCAGTTAACAAAACAATTGCCAAATAAACAAGAGACATCTTCCGAAGTTCCACTCTCCATACTGTCAAAGAATCTTGGAGACTTGACCTCAATTATTTCATCCAAGTGTTTCATCCTTGTTTAACCTCAATAAGAAGTATAGAACTTCCCTTCAAAACATCTGATACATCTTGGTCATTACTAAAATAGTTCCTACCCTTATCATAATTTTCTTAGAGATTTGTCAAGCATTCTTAGTTTCACTATCAGGTTACCAAATAAGATTGCATCAAAATCCAATTAATAAAGCACCTGCCAATCAACGTTATCCATTTGTCCCTAGGACACTTGCCAAACTTCTAAGGAATCTTGTACACTTCATATCCATTGTTGTAGCCAAGTATGTCATCATTTTTCAACCTCAAATGAGGAATGCAATGTTTAATAAGTATCTTAAACTCAATAAGTTGTCCAACATGACTTTGTTTCAAAGCATCTGGTATGTCTTGATGATGAGAAAAAAAGTGGCCTCCCTTATCATAGTTTTCTTATAGATCCAAATAAGGGTCCATCGAAACCCAATTAACAAAACTACAACCAAAAAACTTAAAACATTTGGCCAAAAGTCATTCCTGGAGCTATAAATCTAGACCTATGCAGGATGGACTGTAAATCAACCAACAATAAAACCATATTCAACTTAGCATTCCGACCTTCATAGCTTTATGGAATATATGTTAGTCCTATAGTTGGTGTTGACTCTTCAATTGTTGTTGCAATATTTGTTGGACCTTTATTGGGCTTATTTGGAGAAACTATTTTCTTTTGAAGGAACTTCCTCATTACAAAATTGTACCTTCTAAATACTTATTGGCTTTCTAAAGAGTAGCATCTGACATTTACACCCATGTCCACCCTGCTCTAATTTTAAGTCCATCCTTCTTTAGAACTTTCATCCAAATATGTTCTACATAGTAAGAACATATGATATAACAATGTAAAAACACACAAGACATCTGACTAAAAACAATTTCTTGGCTTGCAAAATTTGAAGCCTGAAGGCTATCAATGAAGGTGTGTGCATGATGGACAGTGAGGCAGGAAACATGAAATCCACACTTAGTTTACCAAATATGGATGCATTAAAAACCAATTAACAGAACCCCTGCCAAAACATGTGAGACACCTGCCCCTCAAACAACAAATGAAGGTTGCAAAATAAGCATACATCAAAACCCATTTAACATAATCCTTATCAAAATTTGCAGCAAAATAAGTATGCCAAAATTGCAAAGAAATACAAATGTTCCATCTGTGCAATCAAAGAAGGAAAAACACTTCATTGGAGGACACTAATAAGAAAGATGGGGCTGTCAATCCAGACATGCACAAAAAAAGGACTTTAGCAACAAACATGCAACATAACAAGTTGCCATGCAGATATGCCTATCAAGCCAACCGTGCGTAGTATGGGACTTTTAAGGCCACACTCAAAACACCAACCAAAACATGAAAAACATCTTTCCAACATGAATTGCCCAACTTGTCATTTATGAATCCTGCATGATTGAAAATCACCCAACTTGCATTTCACGAAAAGGCATTTTCACATCAAACCCTTCAAGCGCATCACAAATTGTTTCATCCTTCTTTTATCTCAACAAAATCCATGTAATTTTAAATAAATGTCTTACAATTAATAAGTTGTCCAATAGGACATTCCTTCAAAAGCAACTTATATGTATTTGACATAAATAAAACATTCACTGCCCTTATCATAGTTTTCTTGGATAATGTCCAAGTATTCTTCTTTCTAATTAAGCTTCATGCTTTGCTAGAGTATATCTTAATCCTTAAGCATGTAAGATCGAAAATCTTCATAAGATAAGCCACAATTAAGAATGAGGGTCATGTATGAATGAAAAAACCAACGTTATTGCATTGATAGATCAACAATTCATTGATGGAGCATTGAGGGAGAGCATTCACGTTGATGAAGGGATATCAACAGTGTGTTATTCATCAACCTTAATGGAGGTGAATAGACAAGCTACCTTAGAGACCCCAAAAACCCTAAGTGTAAACATAATCCACTTGGAAGGAATCTCAATACTGGAAAGTTCTCCGCATGAAACCTTTGCAAAGCCCTTGAGGTGAAACATTTACCTTGTTCTCTTATTACATAACTCCAAATATAGCCACTTCGTTTAAGTACAACCAAAAATAATCCATGTAAGGGTTTATGTCACATTCCACCTTAGCAACAAACAAATCATTACCATATAGCCAGCCTAAATATAGACATGCTTGAACATATACAATTCATTTAAATATTCTTATGGAAATTTAACAATCTTAAGTTTTTTCATATATAAGCTATCTACACTCTTACAACAAGCCTTCTTTTCCTTCCCATACCTTTCAGGAAATGAGTTACTATGCCTATGTATTATAGATCCCAAGATAAACAATGATCCTTGAGATTCAAATCCACAACTAGAAAATAAACTTTGTAGAACAAAGTTTTCATTTTGTTGACCATACCTTTGATGGATGGGTCATTTGGGGAAAAAATTCCAAGGCATTATAAAGTACTTTTTTTCGGGAACTATATTATACATTACAATGCAATTTTTTATTTGCACATATGATTTGTAGTTATTTCTTGCTATGTATAAACTCTCCTTTCTATTTTTGTATTTCAAACCCATTGACCATTGTCTATATTCATATCTATACTATATATAGACATCTCTTTGTTTTCTTGTCGTTCCCTACGTTTCTGTACTTGGAATAGGTTCCATGTTTTTATAATGCAATATAATAGTGTAAATTCTTTAGGTGAGCACCATTAGTAATTTAAAACGCTTTATATATATGTATTTCCTTTCTCTATTCTCCCCTAGAGAAAGGGAAATCAATTATCAAAGCAAATACGTTGCATCAAACCCATTGAACCGAACTATCTAACAAAATATTCAAAATCCTCATAAGATAAGCCACAATTAAGAATGGGACCCATGTCTGAACTACATTACCAACCTTCTTACATTGATGGAACAACAATGCATTGATGGAACATTCAGGGAGAGCATTGATGTTGATTAAGGGAGATTGATGGTGTGTTCTTCATCAACCCAAATGGTTGTGAATAAACAAGCTACCCGAGAGACCCCACAAATCCTAATTGTAAACACATTCCACTTGGAAACAACTTGAATACTAGAGAGGCCTCTGTGTAAAAAAATTTGCACAATCCTTAACGCGAAACCTTCTCCTCCTTTCTCTATTTCCTAGCTACAAATATAGCCATCTCGTTTAAGTACACGTAGCAATAATCTGTATAAGGGTTTATGTCACATTTCACCTTAGCAACAAACAAATCATTACCATATAGCCATCCTTAAATATATCCATCTTAAGTTTTTAAAACTATTCTAAAGAAAATTTAACAATCTTAAGTTTTTTGCATATAAAATCCATGTAAGCTCTTACAGCAAGCCTTCTGTTCCTTGCCTTACCTTTCATGCAATAAGTTACTCTGTCTATGTATTATAGATCTCATAGACAATGAACCTCGGGTTTCAAATCCACAACTAGAAAATAAAGTTTGTAGAACAAAGTTTTCATTTTGTTGACCATACCTTTGCTGGATGGGTCATTTGGGAAAAAATTAAATAATTTCCAAGGCATTATAAAGTACTTTTTTTGGGAACTACATTATACATCACAATGCAAATTTTTATTTGCACATATGATTTGTAGTTATTTATTGATATGTATAAACCTCCCTTTCTATTTGTGGATTTAAAATCCAATAGCCATTGTCTATCTTCATATATATACTATATATAGACATCTCTTTCATGTCTTGCAGATCCCTCCATTTATTTTCTTTACTAGGATGATTCCATATACTATAATTCACATTTATTTTAATCGAATGTAATTTATTGTCAATTTCTGAGCATCCATACACATCTTTGATACTATACACGTGTTTTAGATATTTAGATATACAAGATATATTGTCAATGCCTACCCATCACATCGTATTTGTTTTCCAATATTGCGTTCTTCCTTCTGTGAGTATACAAATACATTAATTAGTCTCACTAATTATAATTCAAATTCTATTTACCTTAAAGATTGAAATAGAAAGAAAAAAACAAAACAAAAACTTAACAACACTTACATGTGTGAACTAATTAGCCCTCACGAGATATATATCATTTGTAATTTTACTTTATTTTTGTTTTTTCATGCCCTATTTCACTCCACAGGAAATAACAATGACCACCTTATGGAGACTATGCTAACTGAAGATGTTGTTTTTCTCTTGTTCGATGGTGCTTTCAACCTCTGCCCATTGGTACAAGTCCTCACATTAAATCAAGTGAACTCGATCAAATCATCGATGGTTCATAGCTTGAAATGCATATTGATGACCTTGAAATTCTTGGACATCGTGATTTTGACAAAAATCACAATTGGACAACAATATCCCTACAAATTTGCATGAAACAACCATATCATTCATTATCTTCAATCGCTTGTCCATGCAACTACAAAAAGACACCTCTAATTATATTTCCAATTCACCTGATTCCTTGTCTCCCACACAACACAAAGCCTTTGATCTTGTGTTTTCCCACTTTAGAAACACTACAACCCCCACCCCACTCAAAATGGTCATTTAAGGTACTACAGGAACTAGGAAATATTACCTCATTTCTTGCTTGGAATTTGGACTCCAAAATGCATCTGGACAAAATTCCTCATGTTTGCTTCTCCTAGCTCCAATTGGTGTTGTTTCCTTTAACATACATGCACTTACAAAACATTCTTCTCTTCGAATACCCATTGCTGAAATGCACCCTCTTGATGGCCAATCCTTTTCAAACCTTCAAGAATAACTCCGCCATATATGATATATTCTCATTGATGAAATGATATTTATTGGCCCAAAATTGTTAACTTGAATTGATGCACGTTTACATGAAGCTTTCCCTTCGCAATGTGCAGTCCCGTTTGGTGGTTGTTCCATTATCCTTCTTGGTGACTTTGGCCAATGGCCTCCTGTAAAGGACATCCCCATGTATTCAGGTGTGTCCCTTGGAAATTCTCTTTGGCGTACATTCGACATTTTTGTCACGTTGTCAACCATTTTTCACCAACAAGGAGTTATCCCTTCTCAAATTTTCTTTCGCCAACTCTTATTGGACCTTCAAAATGCAACACCAACTCTTGAATATTGGGAAATACTAATGATAGGAACAACCTCATCCCTTTCACATGCAGAGAATTATTCAGTTGAACATTCCACCCACTTGTATGCCACTAATAGCTCTGATGCATTGCACAAAAAACACATGTTAAAGCACCTCAACATGCCAATTGCACATTGCTTTGCAGAACAAAGGAATCAACATGTACGTCAATCCATAGATGATGAAAAATTTCCCTTGAAGGTCCTTCTTGATATTGGTCAATAGGTCGTGTTAACTGCTAATTTATGGGTTGCAGTAGGCCTTATTAACGGATCACTTGGGAAAACTCAATTCAATTTTCTACAACTCCAACAATCAACCCCCTACCTTACAATCCTTTGTTGTTATTGAATTCCTCCACTAGAAAGGATCCCCATGGGATGCTTCTAATCCTAATTATCTTCCAATATCTCCCATAACAAGAGGGTCACCTAGGAAACTACCACTTTGTATGGCATGTGCCATGGGGTTTAACAATTCATAAAGCACAAGGTATGACCCTACAAAATGCAACAATAGATATTGGGAACATTGACAGACAAGGACTTACATTCACTGAAATATCAAGAGTTAAATCTCTTTCAGGCCTTGTTCACATATCTCCAACTTTATCCTTTTCTATATACTCTCAAATGCAAGACAACCCATATGTCCAACATAGTAAACAAGAGGAATCGTTACTTGCTTCAAATTCTTTACAAGCACATTTTGCTTAAATCTTGCATTTCTTTGCTCTAAGGATGTACTCTATTTGCTCTAGACATGTACTTGCCATCAACACACTTTTTTTAACTGTTCAAACTTATATTGTTCCCATTATTGAATGTATTGCTACCATTGCAAAAGAAATAGAATGTGTTTATTTTTGATATGTATCATTTACTTATATGTTTCACGATTTATTGGTTCAATTCAACGTAGAAATTAACCACTATATCACATGTTCCTTTGTTAGCATCAAATGAACATTTTCTTTCATCTACTTTAATGTGCTACTGTTTACTGTTTTGGCATGTCCATGTTGTATTAGGTATATATGTTTACTTACTCTAAAAACTTAAATTTTATTCTCAAAGAAGTGAACTTGGTATGCACTATATATTTGTTCTTGCTTATAACATGCAAAATCTACAATGTATTCATATGTATTTTTTTGATCCGGTTGTCAAATAGATTTCACTATGCCATTTTTTACTACATTGTCATATTACTATCAACAAATTAAGGGAAAAAGGGAAGCATTACAAGAGAACGAAAAATACTTCAAATCATCCTCTCTTCTTCCAATTAAATACATTCGACCAACAATTCAGATACTCCTTAAATTAAGAGGCCTGTTTCAACATGTTGAATTTTCTTGCTGCAAAATAGAGCTAGACTTAGAATACATGAGCAAGCTTTCTTACTACTGTCAACAAATAGACGATCATATAAAATCATTGCACCATATGGAAATATACTTTGAAGCATATCCTTTTCTTCTAACTAACTGCATATTCTCAACCACAAATTTGCTCTCTATATTGAAGCAAATTATTCAATGTTTTATGCATATACATGAAACATATACAATCATGTATATACGACAAGATTTGGCGCTACGACATCGAAATCTTGGTCCTTCAATCTCTTGTACTTGGTGTTGCCACTGCCATTAATGGACATGTATATATGATTGAGTTGTACTTTACTTGTACATTTTAGTATTCTAGACACTTACCTACTTTGTTTTGGCGTCTTTTTTTCTAGCAAATTATACTCTTCCACTTTTTATATGTCATCTCCCCCATTGAGATCCATTTACAATTGATTTAAACTCTTTATATACTTACTATGAACTTGTTAGTTCAACTTTGTTTTGCTGCACTTTCATTTTTCTTGCTGTATAATTTTATGCACTTATCTGTTACATATGTTTATTGTTTCTTCAACTTCAAAATGCGTTTTTTAAAATGCTGTCACAACTTGTTTCTTTTACTTTCATTTGCTTTCGCAATGTGTTAAAAAAAAGGATGACCTTCTGACTCTATATGATTTTATTTCTTATTACGGAATATTGTTTTGTAGATATATTTAACATTCTTGAAAGTTCATAACTAAAAAAAAAACATGCTGAGTTCTCTTTCCATGTTCAATTGTTTATTTCTATTTGCAATAATCAAATGTGGTTAATGGTTCATAGCTCATTTGTCTTTCCATGTTCAATTTTTCACTTTCCTTTGCAATAATCAAATGTATTTAATGGTTTATAGCTAAAAATGGGTTCTCTCACATGCTTGTATAAGAAAATACATGCTTGCTTCTATTGCTATTGTTAGTCCTAGGCCCGTCAACTATTTTCCCTAGGCTTATATTTTTACCTTAGACAATTTTATTCTCTTTGATTTTCTTTTTCTCCTTTGTTTGGGTTGTTTTGATTTCATTTTAAATATATTTTTCATTATACAAATATGTTAGTTTAGACTAAATCTCCTAGTATATTAATAAGTGTTTATTCACATAATAAAATGAATGCAATGTTAAGGTTGAATATTTCACATCCTATGTTTTAATGCAACTTGGTAGTGCATCTCATCATTCATGCACATGCGCACTGCCAGGTTGCCGAGTTAGGGTCATGTGCAGGTTTCAAACCCTATCAAATAATAATGCAGATGTTCATACTTTGGTATTTTTTTCCAGCTTACAAGCCGGCAGTTGACTCTGAGTTACACCTGGAATAGAAATAGTACTAATCCATATTCAAAGATCATTTCGAACTCAATGCTATGTACCCTATTAAGTCAATGTGAAACGGTGATTGATCTCCAAAGAGGATTTCATGTTATCTTCTACTACCTCCACCTCCGGCATTGTGTCTACATCCTCAAATACAGTAAAAGGAATTTAGATACCATGACCTCAAAGAGGAAGAAATTGTTAGTATGGGCATTTGAAGAATTTGAAAGAGGAAACATTCTAAACCTCCACAAAATATTCCCACTTTTTAAAATATACAAAACGTCCTAAGATTTGAAGCATAAACATAAATTTGTGCAGTCATTGTAGAGTTGTGTGTGGCGAGGTTTTTTTTCCAGGGTTTAAGCGCTAGAAGAACAATCTCCACCTCCGCTATTTTGGCAGATGAAGAAACAATGGAGAAGCAATTTGAGGAGTTCAAGTAGAAGATGGAAGATTCTGGAAACATGGAAGAGCACCTACGTAGTATTGTTGCTGATCTTGAGTCTGCCACTCGCATAATGCAGGATAATCTTCTTCAAGTTCTTTATTCCTCACTTTCTCTAGATATTTTGAAGAGGGAAAATGATCACATTTGGAAAATCAAGGAGCTTTATGGATAGCTTGCCGAGGTCATCAAAGGAACCGCAAGACAATATTACATGTATCAATATCATTGGAACATAAGACACACTTGGATACAAATTTGGGCTTGACATTAATGCTAGAAAATTCTCTGATAGGAATAGAGTCAACATACTACAAGTAAATGAAGTGGAAATGAGGGCTCTTGAAGAAATGAAGGGTGATAAGATTCATAATGACAGTCAAGAAAATCAAACCAAAGACATGATCCAATATATTTCAACAGAAGAAACTGGTCTATTTGTTAACAATAAATGCACATGGAAACCTGTTGTTGCTGCTAATCAGCTTGGGCCTCATAATAAAAAAACTCTTTGATGATGACATATTCAACCAATCACAGGCTAATGAAGTTGAAAAAAGGATAATAGAAGAGAGGCAGGTAGAAATAAGAATCTATATAATCTGGCTCGTGATACAGAAGGAAAGATTAAGTCCTTAAAAGAGGAAACATTGGCAATTACAGAGGCAGAGAAAAGAGTAGTGGTCCAGCTCGAGGAAGCATTGTATGTCAGCAGTTAGAAGGACAATTTGATTCAAGATCTTAATAACATTTTGAAGCAATGAATACTAGAATTCAAGGAATAAAATGATAAACTCATGCTATCCCTGACATTGGAGCAGAGTAATGTGAAGGCTGCTGGGATAGAATCCATAATTCATTCGCTGGATGATCTCTCATATATGAGAATCTAATCTCACAAGTCAATTTGGATTAGGAGTAATACAAAATACTTGTCATTTCAGAATTGTTTTCAAACTTGTTACACTTGTCTTTTAAATTCTAATTTTGGTATGATAAGATCCTAGGAAAGTGGATCTAGAGTGGCTTTCTAGGATTATCTACTCTTATAAATTGTAAATCATCTTGATAAATGAGGGGAAGAAACATGAGGGTCAACATATGCATGGAACCTGTGTGCAGTTAAACAATTCTATGACTGTGTAAGAACTTCTTTTAGGATATGAATGACTTTTTCATCTATGGGAGCTAGCTTTAAAGCTATATATTGTTTTAATGTTCTCTGGTTCTGTTTGAACCTTTGTCTGCACTTTTAATTTATATGGATGTTTTTTGTATGAATGTCAGTGTTGGAAAATGATTATTGTTGTTGATAGATGTTTGAAATGTATTTTTGTAACACCTGAACTTTACATATGATGCACTGAATATAAACTGTTTGTTTATTGTTTGTATTATTATGATTTGAAGCTATCTCCTATATCCTAAGCAATTATTCTTTTCTTTTATATCTTGTGCTTATACGCACATTATTTGATGTTTTCATATTTTTTTTTTATGTACCTGATTTTATATTCTTGGCTTTTTATTGTTATCCAAAAAACAACAAAAACAATCCTTAGATTCTTAGGTTCCTAAACCCTGCTACCTCCTAGTATAGTTGGTAGACTTTAGGATAAACAACTATCTTCAACTGTTTCTTTGACTTTTCAATTGTGAAATGTGTATGTTGGTTCATGGTTATAAATAATTTGTCTTATGTCCTTTAATAAATTTTATAATCATGCACATTGAATTATCTCTTCAGCTCATAGCCTTCTTTACATTGGAAAACTTGTACTATTCTCACATGTTTTTTCCTATTTGAAGAAATTTTTAAGCCTTGAAAATAGATCCATTTTTGTTTTAACAAATCAAATACATTTATATGCTTTTAGAAAAAAAAAAAAAAACTGGTGGTTGTGATAGTTGATACTATGAATATTACAACAATTGTTCCCAACATGTACTTTTGACCTTCCTTATATGGTGATGATAGAAGTTCCAACTAGTGTATTAAACACTTGTACATTTGAGAGAGAGATAAAATGGATTCTATCCCCACCTTATTGGTACATCCTTCATTTTGCAACATGATAAGCATTTATCATTCCTTGATTTATGCTGCTTAGCCTTTCTCTTCTGTTAACCCTTATTTTTTGGTCATATGTGCTAACGCCCACCTTAAGCGTAACCCTATCCTTTTGTCTTAACCCTACCACGCCCTCTTCTTCTATGATCTACTATTCCTACCCATCCATGTTCAAAGTTGATTCTTGTTCCTGTTCTAAAACATGTAACATATAGAATGTTATTGTACTGTGAAAATAACCTATTACTGTTGAACAATGTATCTTCATTTACTTATGTTGTTTGTTCCCTTCTTATCTTCGGTGTCTGATGTTCTCTAGTAATTTATTGAACAATTATATTAGATTTAGTTTACATTTAAGAATGGTACATAGGGGTTTGGATTGTAAGAAGCTGAAAGTGGTAATTGAGCATTCATGAAACATTACAAGGATTGGAAAACTGGTAGATGAAGTCGTTTTGCGCGTATTCAGGCAGTTGGACAAGTGTATCTTAAACCTATATATTGTCCCCTTCAAAGTATTAACTTCATTCATTGTCCATAATCTATATGATGGTAGAACTTGAACTGTATGGTAGTATTTCATATATATCATTTATTAAATCCCTACGTTTCTCTTAGTTTTTCTTCTATGGTTGGGGTTTCATATCCATTTTGAACAGTAATTATTAGCTAAGGGCACTTGGGTTCAAGGTTTCTGATATACAATTTTGTGGTGAGGGGCATTATGGTGTTTGTAGATTACATAGATTTTGGGAACAAGTGTTTGAAACAAGTAATTTATTCCAACACTTGTTCCCAACATTTACTTTATTGGGAACAAGTGTTTATAGATTACAACACTTGTTTCCAACATTGTACTTTATTGCTTATTACCTTCGTTTGCTGCTTGAGGGTCCGTACTGTGCGTGTTTAGTTAGCTGGACAAATATATTGAGTGTTTTGACATGGGTTATGTTAACTAGGTTTCGATGCCTACTTATTACCTCTGTTTGTTTCTTGAGTGTTGGTCTTGCATGTGTTTGGGCAGTTGAAAAGGTGTCTAGTGTGTTTTGACAGGGGTTTTGTTAGCGTGTTTTGACAAGGGTTCTGTTAGTTTGTTTTGTCCATTTGTAAGATCAACCCTTAAACAATGAGAATAAACTTCGCAAACGGTTTTCCCAATCTACAAATATCATAATCGCTTTCATCTATTCCTGGCATGCTTGCTATATATATGTGGTATGATTAAGTTGTTCAAGGAAGGCAAGACCTTTGTTAACTATGTTGTTCATTGTTTATTTGGTTCCATAGGGTAGAGGTTCATTTTTTTTGTTTTCTTGTTACTGATGAGTAGGCAAGATCTTCTTGAGGCTTATCCATTTTGGTATAATTTCTTAAATTCCTTGTAAATGACCCCAAAACCCATTTATGATTACTGTAATACGTGTCCTGCTTACTCTTTTCAAGGAAAGCAAGACCTAGGTGAACTATGTTCTTAATTTTTTATTTTTTTCTATAGGGAAAAGGTTCCTTTTCCTTTTGTTTTTTTTACTAGTGAGTATGCACGCCTTTTTGACACCTTCCCTTGTTTGTCTAAATTCTACTATTCCCTTTAAGTGCCTATGAAAGCCTTATTTGAAATTTTATTCTTTTTCCTCTTCTAAAACATACAACACATTGACTATTATTCAATTTTCAAAGCAACTACTGCCCATCTTGACTGTTTTATAAATTCCATGTCACTTTGTTGTTGCAAAACCTGTTTGTTGCACATGCGTTTCTTGATAGTTTATATGAACCCTGCTGTCATTTTCCATTCAATCCTAGAGGCCATGCATTTTATTTTGTGGCTATTGATGTTAATAATAACTAGCGCGTTAGTGGGCAAGGCCTATCAATGTTGATCTAAGTTGTAATAGACCTGCTTTTAACATACTTCTTAAACCATGCATTCCTTTTTTGAGGCTACAAAAATGATGAAACAACTAATTGAAACAATGGAGAGCAAGTCTCTAAAATTGCTTAGTGGTATGGATGACCTGCAAATGCGGTATTGGGTGACTTAAGTCTTCAGCGAGTGACTTAATATTTAGAAGCTGCAATTGTTTCAATGAGAAGTTGTTTTCAGAATAAGACATCTACTCCAAAGAAAGCCAAGAAAGACCCAACAAACATTGCAACACCAATGGTAGAGATTCAACGAACTATATGGTTAATATATGTTCCAACAAATCCAGAGGTTACAAAAAAAATGTATAAAGTTTCCTTATGGTACTTCCTTGATCTTTGCTATTAACTTAAAGTAATTACCACTGCATTTTGTAATGTCCGTTCAGACTGACACTGTATTTTTATTATGTTTTGAGCCTACCCGTGTTTAAATAAAAATGTTGTAAATTGTCTTTCTCCCTTTTACTGTCTTGGTTAAAATGTTCCTCTTGCCTCTTGGCTGTTTTACCTATTGATCTACCTGTGTAAACCTACCTTGGATCTTTTCCTATCTCTCTCTCTCTCTCTCTCTCAGGCCCATGTACAAACTCCCATTTAAGGGTTGCTTTTGCTTCATTTTTTATTTTTCCTAAGAGGCATAGGTTGTTGTGAAAACTTACTTTCTGAATATAAGGAAGGTCCCAATTCACCAAGTAATGTACAATATTTGTATTTGAAAGTCACAAATTGAAAGAGATGAAATTATCTTTTACTTTGTCAGATCTACACTTTTCTACTGTACTTTTCTAGTTCCAGTACTATTCTTGTAAAACAAATTTTTTATTTATATACTTAAAATCCTTTTTAAACATATCAACTTAGAATAAAACACAATCATTGTACTATTAAAAAAAATTGAACTTATGATTGCTTTTAAACAAGTCTAGATGTTCTCAATCATGCTTCACAGCAATGCTTGTTTGGTCTTATGGGAATTTCCCAAAAATATAAAGTTCATCATAGAGTTATTGTTACACATTTAAGTTTATGTCCAAGGGGTGGAATGAAAAGATGCTCTTGGAGTATTGTTACAAGTTGGAAGTCATACTCTATCAAGTCTGACACGTGAACCATGGTAAGGAAATTATTTAAATTTGCTAATATCATTAAACTATTCATTTTTTTTTGTGCCATCATTTAATAGACCTTGCATTTTGCAGATGCGAGAACAATTGGAATTTCCATAAACTGCCTCACTCAAAATTGAAACATGCAAGCCTTGATTCCTTTCAATTCATATAGGTGACTCTTTACACTATCACTCATTACTCCTTGTTCTTTTATGCTCTGTACAAATCTTACATATAAATTTTACAATATTGTGTTTTATTTCATGTTCTCTACACATTTTCACAAATGAGCAAATAGATTCACTTCTATTTTTACTTGGATAAGCAACTAATTAACTATGTTTTATCGCAGCATCAAAAATCATTATATCTTAAACCTATAGCTTGTCCCATTCAAAGTATTAACTTCATTCATTATCCACAGTCTATATGACGGTAGAACTTGGACTATATGGTAGGATTTCATCTATATCATTTATTAAATCCCAACGGTTCTCTTAGTTTTTCTTCTATGGTTGGGGTTTCATAAACATTTTGAACAGTAATCATTAGCTAAGGGAACTTGGGTTCAATGTTTCTGATATACAATTTTGTGGTGAGGGGTAGTGTGGTGTTTGCAAATTACATAGATTTAACATGCAATATCATGAGTATCGTGATTCAGCACTTGCAAAATATTACTACCAGCAACAACGAATTCACAAATAACTATAATATTTATACCTTCAACTACATTGTTCAAGATGGCTTCAATATGTATTTGTTTTGAGTTATTTATATTGTTTTTTAGTGTTTTTTTTAAGGAAATTGGGGGTAATTTCATGATCTGTATACTTCCCATTTAGTTAACATTGTTTGTTTGGATAATCAGATTCAATTGGCAACATCAACTTTGTAAAAATGCAAGGACCAACTCATACATGAAAATAGTGTTTGTTGATAACACTTGTGGACATCTGAATGTATCTCGTGCACCATTTCTTGCAACTACTCGTCTTAACTGAACAATTTTGAAAGGGAGAGGCTTCCCACCACTTGGTGATCATGGGGTGTGTTGAGCTGCAAATGGATTTTTTTTTATATTTCTTGATGAGGTTTTGGCCCCTCCCATTTGGTTACCAATAAAATTTAGGGCTATGTTTCATCAAATATTTGTTGTTTCTCCATGTATTACATTAAATTGTGTTGTTTGCTTTAGTGAATTCGTCGTTTTCTATGTTGCATAAAATCTTTGTTGTTTCTCCATGTATTACATTAAATTGTGTTGTTTGCATTAATGAATTCATGGTTTCTCACTTCTTATGTTAGATTGATGCCCATTTTGTAGAATGATCTTGCTTTCTTAGATCCCAAAAAGCAGTTTGCGTATTATTATTTGTGGTGATGAAAAAACTATAAACGTTTAACATATGAAACTCTATATTTTGACAACATTGCAGAGCTTCAACATTTTAAGTTGATATAGTTGATTGCTCAACATGTATGGGATGTTGTTACTAGTTCAAGGTTGTATACTTTTCAAGGTCATGAAGCACATGTCTATTCCATATGCCCCTATTACAAAGAAAAAAATTAGGTATGAATTTATTTTTGTTATTCTAATTTTTTTTATTCAGCTAGAAGAATGCTTGCTTTTCAAGAAGACACTGATTCCGCATGCTAAAGCTTTGTTTTACTCTTTTCATGTATCATTTTATTTTCTCAACAACTGTCGATGGAAAGATTATTAGTTATATTATTTGATGGGTTCAAGGGTTTCTTACGATGTTTATAGTCATTGGTGCACTACAGTGGATTATACCACTGATGGAATAAGGTTCATTCAATGTATTGTCTCAGTTGTTGCTGTATACCATGCATTTCCTCTTCTTAGTAATTGCCAAACGATTTTCAGTTGAAGGTAATGTTTTTTTTAATTTTTTCATTACTTCTGTCAATATTTTTTTGCATTGCATTGCAAAAAAAATAATATTGACATCAATGAACATTTGCACATTTCTTATGCATTATCAGTTTCAACTTGCATTTCAAATGTATTTTGTCAAAATTGTTTTATTTGATTATCATATCTTTTTTTTGCAGCTTCTCCAATGGATTATGCAAAACTATATACATGTCAAATGCAACATTTTTTCACAATAGAATATTCAAAGAAAACTTGGGAATTTGTAAAATGGAAAGGGTTGTTTCCCTTTCACAAGACAATGATAGAACAAATGCTAGCATGAAATTATTGCAAAATCAATTGCAATAAATTTCTTATGGAAAGCAATAACACAGTTCCTCTATATGCTATAATATCTTGTTTTTGCTATATAATTTTGTTATATAGCGTCATTTTTAGTATTTTCTATTTTCTTAGCAATTGTGTTTCCCTATTTTGCAATGTATTATTGTTTGCATAATTTTTTTTTTATAATATTAATATAAAACAAATTCTTAAACTTAACCTTACTTTTCACTTTCCATATGTTTATCCTCTTAACGTTCCTTTGCACCTCTTAATGCAAATGCTAGTGTAAGTTTACTCAGTTATTATATTGTATTGTGTAAAACACGGAACAACCTACCTTCATTACCTTCATTTTCTCTCTTCATGGAATATATTTTTCTTATTTATAAATTATTATGGCACATTCTTTGCATGATTTGCTATCAATTAATAGATCCTGACATTGAATATAATTTTTATTTATAAATTATGACGACACACTATTTAAGTAATTTGGAATCAAATAATAGATCCCCATGTGATCCATATGTCAAACCCCACTATGGCATGATGTCTAAGCCATGATAGAACTGGAATGATGTCACCTCCGTTATGCTCAGATGTGGCCCTCCAATTAATCGATAACTGAATGGCCTCCATGGGAAGATGATCATGCAATAAAATTCAACATCTTATCTCTAGGAATTAGAACGATTGCATTTACGGTCTTCAGATCTAAATCACTTAACGAAGCCGCAATAGGAATTCAATGTAACATCAATATGGATGACCTCAAACCGTCACCACCTACCCACTCTAAACTTTTAGGAATACACCATCATTATATTTATGTTAATAGGTATTTCGATATTATCTTAGATTTTGGATTTGCTTGAGCGGATAATAAGATTAACCTAAGTGTAACACGTGTACATTAGGGATTCATTTCATGGTAGTCGTATCTTGTTATGCTTAAATGCGTCTTGATTAAGATTTAAATAAGCTTTAGTTAAAGGGTGGTTAAAAAAACATGTAACAATTTGTTTTTGTTTTTTCATATCATTTTGTTTTATTATTATTAAATAGTATTTGTTTTGTGCTTATATTAACTCTAACAATGTGGTATAAATACTGGATATAAAATTATATATTTTAGCCTTTGTTTAACATCCAACCATCTTTACAAAACTAAATGGTTGGTTGTGCTTATCGACATTCATCGACCACTTTACTTGTAGTTGTGCTAGTATATTTATAATTATATTTTCCTCGTTAAACTTGACATAAAAATATGTATCAATAATGATTGTGTACCCATGTAACCTTAAAATTCATAGCTCATGCATATCACTTTCTATAAAATATGTAACTATGAATATGTAATTAATTACCATTATATCAAATGATGAATATACTGGTGTAGATTTTAAGGTATGTTCAATTGATCTTTGTAAGACATGTACAAAATATACTAGTGTGACAAATGATGACATAAGGAAAATCGATAGGTTTATTATTTTTTCTTTTATGGCTGCAATTAGTAGATATCTAATACGAAAAGCATTGATCATTCATGGGAATTGTTGGTTCTTTGATATATAGCTACCAAACAAAATTCTCCAATTTTTTTGGCATAAAATTGGAAGGCTTTGTGCCCATAGAAAGGAGTAAAAAATTATAAGTGTTTTCACCTACAAGTCATACAAAAGAAACACGCAAGGGGAAATATCCATTACAATATCTCAATTGGGAAACTGATGCAAAATTTTTACCTCGACACATTATCCTACTCAATATAATAGATAATAACCATCAAGTATGAGTTGGTTAATGCATTCAAGAAATATAAGAGATCAAATAATTGTTTCTCATAATAGTATTTAATTCCATAGGAAAATGGCAAGTGAATTAGAAACATATAACTTCTATAGATTCTCACATGAAAAATTCAAATACTATTGGTGTTTACATGGCATCAAAATTTTGGAACATTATCCACAATGAGGACCTTAAGGTGATGGTGCTTGCATATTCCTTTTTTTAACTAAAACAAATATTTTGCTATTGTAAAAGGTTGAGAAAAATTAGTTGAGTAGAATACAAAAACTTCATCAGAGATATAGTAGGTTTATCTAGAGCATTATGCTACTCATTTATAACTTCTAAATATTTCTAAATATATTGATTGTCTTACTCAGGAGTATTTATCTACTAAACAACTGTAAACCTTAACATACTAGCCGAACAATTTTACAGAAAAAAACATATCATAGCATTTTAACCAGGACTACGCCCAGTTTTGGTGACCTATGGTGTAGCTTCATCTCCTGCATGACCACTGGAGCTAGTGACATCCATGATACCTCAACGTGGCTTCTAAATTATTCCTTCATTGTTTCTTTGACTTTTGGTTTCATGGGTAGACCTTGATTGATGAACCAACATCACATCAATGTGTCGTTCTAGCGTAACCATCATATAATCAACCTAATGCCAGTAAACAAAAAGGTGTTCTTCAACATCACTTAAGCAGGTATCCAAACAAGAAGTGTGAGAAGTGATTTTCCTTATAGTATCCAAAAGCTTCGTAATTTGGGAATTCATCCAAGACATATTTCTTTTAATGTCCATGATGTTTGCTCGCACGTCCCTTATGCTTTCCATGATATCTATAATACTTGTCACCCACTTAGGCTTCATAATGTTTGTTTTTTCTAATATCCATTGGTGTCCCACAAACTGTAGTATCCCCCAAAAAATTAGTATTTCATGAATGGAATCCTACCCAAATTGGATGTCAATTACAAACCATACACCCTTCAATCTCCCATGCACCATTAAAATTAAGAGCCTCTCCCCAAGTCTAAGGGGACGGTGATTTCATGACATGGAGCTATCAACATTTCCTTGTTGTCCTCTATTTCCTCTAAACTCTTCACAAATAGAACGTGATGAATGAAATCTTCACAATCTTGTTTCTCCCTCATGAATATTCTTGAAATTCCTTCCTTTCTCGCCTTTACGTGATGGATTGTGTGACAGCTTTGGGATTTGAAACAATGATCAATCACATTTCAGGACAAGTCTAAATGTAACAACTGGCAACGAGTTTTCCACTTGAAATTTAAGTCACGCATAATACCAACTTATGGAAGCCACCATCGTGTGGGTTGGCCATCATCTTTGATCAAAGATCCTTGATGTAGTTTAGAGATGTTATTGGCTAGGGTGTTAGCTTGTATATTAATCTCACACCTTATATGCATTAGTTTGACTTTAGCAATGTGGTGTACCTTATATGCATTAGTTTGAATTTAGAAATGTGGTGTAGGGAGTCTAGAATACACTCATGAAACCATCAGAAAAATCTATCTACTAGTTATTCTTTGGTTTTTGTTTGAGTGATCACCATGAGGGAGTCACTAAAATTTATGATATTTTGTATTCCCAGTGAGACACTGAAATCTATTCCAAGGCATAAAGCATCACACTATGCTTGGTTGTTTTTTGCTTACTTGAGACCCCATTCATAGGTTAAGGTTGTATTTTTGTTTGGATAAAAAATGATCCCCCCCTACACCTGTTGCCCCAGAATTACCTTTGGAAGATCTACCGAAGAAAAGGACATGGCTATTAACTCAGAATTAACCCTTTTTTGAAATATTCATTGCTCATATCCAATTTCCAAGAGGCCTTTAATGTAGGTACATTCACCCATCTTTCTTTTGTCAAGCATTTTTTGGAAAGGCACTTGTTAGCCTACGTTTTTATTTTTTTGTCAGAGGTCCTTTGTTGAAATCTGAGATACCTATGGCCATAATTGCATTGCTAAGCAACACCATGAATTGAATAGATATTTTGTTTAAGGTGGCATTCTTTGATTAAAATTTTTTTCTTGGAGATCCACAACTTCCATCAATCACATTTTGGTATTTCTTCCTAAATTCTTTCTAACATGGGGTTGTTTTTTAATGTTCCTTAATATTAATATTTCTAGGTCAGAAAGATACCACTCCAATTATCTGGAAGGCTGAATGTTGGTTGTAATTCCTTTATCATGTGGAACCAAACCTGCTTGGTGATTATGCAATTGAGAAAGATGTGTTTTGATGTTTCTTCATTTTTATTGCATAAAAAGCATCGAGATGGACCATGAATTTGTCCCTTCTGAAGATTTTATGTTGTGAGAAATTTCTCATGTAATAACACCCAAAAAAATGTGCTTACCTTTGGGATTCCATCTGGATACAATATATTTGACCATATTCTAGAAAAAACGAGGGTGTGACTATGCTATTTGTAGATTTACATATCCTTCCTTGACTGAGTACACTCCCCAATTTCCACATCCTTTGCTGTCCTTATTTTTTATATTTGTCGAGGCTACTACTTGTAGTGTTTTTAGTAGGAGATCAAAGGCATCTTATAACAACTCTAGAACATGCATTATTTTCCATGTAATCCATTGTCTCTTGTTATTCCATTCAAAAAGATCACATTGGGTCATTATTCTTTTATCTTGTAACTAGGTCTTTATTCCTAAGAGTTATGTTCTCTTTTCTAAGGGCACCTACCCTATTATGCTATCAGCCCATATACAGATTTTATTTTTCATTACTTGGAATCCAATACAGACCCTCCTGAATTAGTTTTCCTGTTGATTTACATCATCTCCATATTTTAGATTTGTCTCCTTACAACTCACAATTATCCAAACATATGAGTTTGGATTTGGTTAAATATTTTTTATGAAAAATTTCTTTTCACCAGGACATTTCCCCTTTTACCATACACCATAATGGTTTGGAACCCATAGCCAGATTCATTAGTTTTGTATCATGAAAACCAATTACTTCATAATTTTTTGGACACTTTACAATCTCTCATTTTACTAGGTGGAATTTATTTTGATTTGATTTTCCTCCTCACCAGAGAAAATTTTGAAGACTTTTACTTAGACTTTCCATTACCCCCACAGGTTAAAGAAGAGAAGTACATTGAAATAATGGGAGAGAAGTAAATACCGACTTGATTAACACATTTTTTCCCATTGGATTGAGCCATATCATTCCCAAAATTTATTTATTTTCCTTTACTTTTTGTGTTATTTCCCCCCATTCTACTAAGTGTATGCGTTTGTAAGAAATGGGAATGCCTAGATATTTAAAGGATGTCCAGTGCCCCTCTCCCACGAATCCAAAGATGTTATAGATTGATGTAGGGTTTTTCCGGAAAGTCCGCAGTAGTCATTTTTAAGTCGACGTTTCGATTCCGAATTAGGAACCATAATCAGGAGGGATATTCCATCCAAAGGTTCTGTTATTTTCCTTATTGATTTCGCATAATGATGCCTCAATGAAATGATTCAAGGATATTTTGAATCATCTGGAATTGTTCATTGATGTTGCTCCCATCAATATTGTATCATCTATAAATTGCACATAATTGACAGTGTTGACATCCTTTGCTATGGTTATTCCATGGAGATTGCCTACTTCTCATTCTTTTAGTAATATTATACCTATTGTTTCATCCATTATACTATAGAGGAAAGGTAAGAGTGGGAATCCTTGTCATAATCCCCTTGAATCTTGAAGGAAATATGATGGTCTACCATTTCCTAAAGTGGAAATACAAGGTAATCTGATACATGCTTTAATCCATTTAATAAAATAAGCAGAGGATCCAAATCGCTTCATAACATCAAAAGGGAATATTTTTCGTACCTTATCAAATTCACATTTGCCATATCTAGTTTAATTTCCATCACTGCTTCTATTTTTGTAGCACTTGAATATATGGTTTCATGTACTAACAAAACATTGTCAACAATTTGTATTTTCGACACAAATCCTCTTTTCCCTTCAGAGATAATCTTAGGTAGCAATTTTTTGATCCTATTTGCCAATATTTTTGTGAGAATTGTATAAGGATAATTGAATAAAGAGATTGGTCTAAATCTTGATAGGGGTTTAGGATTCTTCTATTTTGGAATGAGGGATATAAAGGAAGAGTGTGTGGCCCCTCCAATTTTGTCTTTTCCTTGTGTCCAGTTATCATTCTACATAGATATCTTTTAATTATAAGCCATAACACTCGATAAAATTGATTGTGAATCCATTTAAACCAGCTGCTTTGTCAAGATGAAGGACTTTTATTGCTGCTCATGCTTCTTCCTCTTCTACTGGTTGGTCTAATAGATGATTTTCCTCCAATGTAAATAATTATGGGATTCCTTTTGGCATCTCTTGTTCATATTTGCTCGAATTTACCCCTCGTTCTATAAATAGATGCTTATAGTGTTTACAAGCCTCCTCTAGGATCACATCAATTCCTTTGATATTATTTCCTCCTGCATCCTGGATTTTTGAAATTGCATTTGATTGATTCGATCATTAGCTTTCTTATAGAAAAGTAATATACTTATATCCATATTTTAGCCAAACGGCTCTGGATTTGAATCTCCAGTTCTCCTCTTCTTTCCTATTAATATTGATTAGATTTCCATTTAGACATTGTTCATGTTGGAGAATCTCTGCAATAACTTATTTTGTTTCCATCTTATTTTGGAGAGACTTCAAATCTCCTTGTATCTATTTTCTTCTCTTATCTAGTGATCGATACTTGTTCTGATACCAATATTTTAAAGTTGTCTTACCAATCACAAATTTTGTTCCCATATATATGTGGGGGAGCCTTCTATGTAAGTTCCCCATACTTTTTTTATGATATCATGAGTTTCTTCTTGTTTTAATCAGAGGGGATTAAATAGAAAGGGGATTAGCCCTTGATTTTCTATCATGTCTATAGTAAATTTGTTTGTTTCATGATCTAATACTGCATTAGGAAGAATGGATGTTCTCACCGTATAACATTTTTGTAATCTAGAGCTATGGAGCAAAAACCAATCCAGTCGAGTAACATTAACGTGACATGGTCCAACTCTCTTATTCATCGATGTATAATTTCCTCTTCTCGGCACTACATAAACCATGTCAAAACCTTTAGTTAGATCTTCCATATTTTCCCCATATGGACCATTGACTAAAGTTCCTCCTCTTCTTTCTTTATAATAAATGGTGAAAAACTGAAGTAAAGTCAACAAAGCGTTAAAAACTCAAAGAAAAATGTCAAAACAGGAAAATAATTGTTTTTAAGTACTCTCTCTTCAAAATGTTCAAGTCTTAAGAAAAAACCGATCCCATCTTAAGGGAGAAAATGAAATTGGCTCAAAGTAAGAAAACACAAGGAGGGGCCTCATCATATCTCATAAGAAAATAACGAAGAAGGTGGTTGTAGGTGCAACAATTGATGACAAACTGGAAGAACCTTAGATCTATTTAAACAAATAGTGTATCCCTTAGCCTTTGGAAAATTAATGAATATATGTGGGTGCCACTACCTACTTCAAAGTGACCTCTTTGGGAGTTCTAGTATTATTCATCTGTCTTTCATGCCTATATGATCTCATCTCAAGTATGAGAAGAGGTATCGAGAATATCAATTAGCATTAAACAAGCATTACTAAAAAATAACTCAATTTATAATTTGATAGCTACTCTCCCAAAGCCAAGTTATGGAGTTTGTTTTTTTGGACTAGTTTCCTCAATGCATACTTGGGGCATGACACCACAGGGAAAGTAGAAAATTTAGGCAAGTGCATATGTATGCTCCTCACCTCTTATACTATATATAGATCTATGTTGCTAGTAGATTCCCATAGCCTAGAAAAAGATGCCTCTTGCACTCGTTTTACAAATGAGTGCTCTTGTCCCATTCTATTATATGTGTTTTCATTATATATGAAAATTATTTGTTCTATTTATATAATTTGTGCTTAGTAGTGATTTTAGATGGGGGATATGACTTGGGTAATCCGTTTACAAGCATGTGATAACATATAGAGTCATTTTGATTTTCTATGCACTATCGGGTATTGGTTTCTTCCATGGGTAGACCTATAGTAAAACATTAAAAGATATAGCCAACTGTGTGTTAAGGTTGATGATTCTCTAGGAGAGTAACTAAGAAACCATCCTCAAGAACATTCAGCTTGAAATTTTTAATGAAATTATGTTGTTAACTTGATCTACATGATAACTTCCCTAAGTGAGCCAAACCCATTTTTCTATTGCTAGATGGGATAAGATCCTTTCTAATGATAGTGTTGGAAAATGCATCCTTAAATCCTCACATTAAGAGGGAACTGTAGGAATCATAATGTTCCCTGAAGGATATGAAAAACATAAGCTTGTCAATATACTAAGGTATATTCAAAGGCTATTACAAAATGAGATTAAACATTTTCGCAATCTGCACTCTGACTATTGAACTCAAATTTATTGAAAACAAATGAAACCAAAGGTTGTTGGCTCCTTCATTTTTGAAGTGGACCAAGATTAATACATAAGAAGAGAAGACAACAAAAGAGAGATGTGAAATGGAAGGAATTTGTGGAAGAGTAACAGAAGTTGCAGGAGAATGGTAATGACTGCAATAGATCTTGGACTAGTTTTGGGCCCGCTCTACAAGTATAAAAGGAATCAGAGGATAGAGAGAGAGATAAGAGAGAGAGAATTCATAGTAAGATAACATATAATAATTAGGCCAGAGACCAAGAATATAGAGACAAACAAATCCAAAGTAGAAGCCACGTAATCGGGTTTTGGGTTCTATCTATATGAGGTTATATCATGTAATGGGTAATTCCACAAGAATGTAAGTCTTAAATCCTTGATGTAAGTTGTTATAATGGATATATGTAGATATAATGAAAAATATTATTTGCTCCCTTCAAATTTCTCTGTCATGCATGCTTATATTATATATGTTGTTGTTTATTGTTCTAAAATGAATGGATGTATGATGAATGTTTTTAAGTGTTTTTTTCATATGATTGATTGGATGATAGGGTAATATTTTCCATCATAAACCCTCATTTGCAACCATACAGTTAGCCAATCCCATATTATGTCGTTCTTAGTTATGATTTGAGTAAGACCTTCCCCTTAAGGGGATTGAAACTTCCAACACACCAGACTACAACAATGCCCTTACGGTTTGCCCATGCACAAGAAACATGGACTCCATTTTTCTCCAACAAATGGTTCCACTGATGGGACCTAGTTCTTAACAGAACCCTATTAAATGTATGGAAAATTTGGTGGCAACAAGTCACATATAGGATTGGTGGGAGTAGAAACTTGATGATTTTTCTGTTAGGATTCTATAATCCTCCCTTCTCCATATATAGTCTATTAGATCACTTTTCCTAATTTAGGAGTCATTTACTTGAGTTTAGTGCCACCATGATATTGGGTCCACTAGTTCCATTGGGTGCATCGGTGCCATTGGTGCCACCAGTACCAACCACTAGAGTGTGGGGAACACATGTAAAGGTTAACTGCCACTTACTGCATGTTCACACATCAGTTAATGTTCATTTGAGACCAATCTTTACATTTTAGAAGCCACCTAAGTGCCACCAACAACCTCCATCAGTTGGTTGTGGTATGAAGGTATTTATGCTAAGTTAACCTCTAGTTACATTCAGTTAGATGTCTTTCAGTTCAATTAGCGTTAGTCTTGCATGGATGCATGGGAGTAGGCACTTTTTCTCACCTACCTCATCAATTTAACCGGTTTAATTGATTGATAGACTGAATTATACATATGGAGTTAGACTAGTGAGATCCGAGAGTGATTTAGACACTTCTAGTTATCCAATCAGTCAGGATTGAGTTGGTAGATTCGAATCTTATCCACATGATTCAAATTATCCTTATTGTAACACTGTTGTATACTGTTGGAATTAATGAAGATTAATGTTGTAATTTACTGATCAATTCTTATCAGTTTTATCCAAAATTTTGTTCAGTGTACATTGTTCTTACTATTCCACTGCAAAATTATACCTTTCAATTGCACTCATTTCCTGAATATCAATGGTTCAAAAATTCAAACATGGTATCAGATCCTTGTTCAAGCTAGCAAAAAGTATGTCGGATCTCCATTGTACACCAGAAGCATCTAGGTTTCCACATAAATCCTGTAATTTTTTCCTTTCTAACTTTGGATTCATCTAGAGAAGTCTCTGCAGGTGTGACTGACCCTGAGAAAGTGTACATGTCAAGGTGGAAGGATTGAAACTGACATGATTTTGAATTGATTTTGGTTGTTACAGTGATACTTGCAGGTACCTTCATAGCTTGTTGAAGAATTGATTAATCAACAAAAGTATTGATGGATTCCTCATCTCTTGTACCCCAAATCCTTACACCCTTCAACTATGTTTATTGGAGGGAAGATAATCAGGTCTCCTTGCGCAAGCTTGGCCTGTTTAGGATGAAAATGGGTAAAGAGACAGAGCCCCATCACCCTACTGATAAAAACGAGTTCTTGAATCGATTGGATGAAGCCTTTGGATTCTTATGTAGTCATATCTCTTAGGATATTCTGTTTCACCTTGAGGGACTGAAGATTCCAAAGGAATATTGGGATAAGCTTGATTCATTGTTTGGAAAACAAGACGAGATTCAAGGGAACATATTCAAGAATGAGTTCATTACATTGTATCCCAGTAGTTTTGAGACTATCTAGTAGTTTTTCACAAAATTCAAGTCACTAGAACTGCAATATAAACAATGCGAAATAGAGAGGAAAGATGAGAAACTGGTTCTATTAGTACTAATCAAGCTTGGCTTAGAGTACTCTCTCTTTGTCTCTACATTCCATTCTGGAAGAGATTCCATCCCCAATTGGAAGTTTCCTTCTCTAGATGCTTTTGTTGAGTCCTTAATACAAGAGCATGATAAATTGGTTCAAATGGGAGTGATTCAAACCTCCAAGAATCAAGCTCTCTTGATGTTAGAATCATACAATGTGAAATCCAGAGGGAAGAAGAAGGGGAAGGATCCAAAATCCACTGAGTCAAAGACAAAAGAGAATAACAAATATTTTGAAGGAGCCTTGGGTTCCAAGAAAAAGAATAAATTCGAGAAGACTAGATGTCCATACTATATGAGAGGCTTTCATCTTGAAAGCCAGTGCATGAAGAAGCAAATCAACCAATTGTCAACACTCCTTAAACATAAAAATATTTCTCTTCCACAAAGAGTAAATAATTTTGATGATGGACAACTGATAGAAGATCATGAGAGGTGCCATGCCTTGAAGGGTGGCCTCACTCGGTCAAAGGCTCACTTGATAGATTCCGGATCATCCAACCACATGGTTTCCTCCAAGGAGTCCTTCACCACTCTCAATATCATAGGAGGAATTACTATTCATATGGATGATGACTCGCAGATCCCACCAGCAGGAAGAGGTTCTATTAAAATCCGGCATGGAGAGTTCATAAAAGTACTCTATGTTCCCTCCCTTGCAGCAAATTTGTTATCCGTATACGAGATGACTCACATCGGCTCACCAAAGCAAGTGATATTTAGACCTAACTCAATAGATATCAAATATATCTCAAATGGGGATATTATATCGAAAGGAATTACAGATCATTCCTCTAAGGCATATATGCATTCTCACATTTCATGCTATACTCAAATCTAGTACAACCACAAATTCTATTCGAAGCATATAAAGGTATCAAAACTCCTTTACTTCCATTTGCAGATACATAATTATTGTATACAATTTCATATCCAAATTCAAAAGAAGAGGAAGACCAACATGATTTTGATATTGAGGATCTATATCTAGATCCAACATCCACTTCATCTCAGCAGCTCATTAAAGAAACTGGGGATGTTGTCGAGGATCCAGATGGTAAAAGAAGAATGAGGTCCTAGTATTAGAAAGAGTAGGTTGCATTGTCCTACATAGATCCAATTTTCCCTAATAGGTGCTTCATGATGTTGGGATCAGATCCTCAAACATTCAAAGAATCTTGGCATGATCCAAGGTGGCAAGCAGTTATAGATGAGAAATTTTATTTTCTACAAGACAACAAAACTTGAGAACTTGTCTCCTTACCTCCAGGGAGGAGACTAGTTTAGTGCAAATGGGCCTACAAGACCAAGATAGCCTCTAATGGAACCAAAACCAAGTACAAGGCTTGTTTGGTGGCTAAAGGATACTCACAGGTTCAAGGATTGGACTATAATGAGACATTCGCTCTAGTATCAAGAATGGACTCTATTAGAATTGTCTTGGTAGTTGCACCTTCAAAGAGATGGAAGGTACATCACATGGATGTGAAAATTTCCTTCCTCCATGGTGACTTGAAGGAAGATATTTACATGAAACAACATTAGGGGTACATTGAGGATCCTTCCTTAGTTTGAAAATGAGGATACCACTTTATGGGCTCAAACAATCCCCAAGGGCATGGTATTAAAAAATGGATACCTTATATCACAGAATTTTGAAAGATGCAAATCAGATTGTAATGTTTACATGCAGAAGAAAGAGGGGTCCTTTCTATTGATTGTGTTGTATGTGGATGAGTTACTCATTACTAGCAACTCTATTGTTGGATTGAGAAGCATCAAGTTAGCTTTGAACAAAGAATTCACTATGACTAATCTAGGACTGTTAATACAGTTCATTGGTCTCTAAGTAAGTCAAAATACTTTGGGAATCATGATATCACAATCTATATACTCATTAGACATGCTCAGAAGATTCCACATGGAAGACTGTAAGGAAGCCCCTTTTACTTTCCTCTCTAGCATCAGGCTAGAGGAAGGTGGCTCTACACCACAAGTAGACAACACTCTTTTAGATAGCTCTTTAGGAGCCTTCTACATCTCACACATTCGAGACCAAACATATACTATGCGGTGAGTGCTACTACTAGGTACATGTAGGAGCCACATGATCTGCATTGGAAGGAAGCAAAGCGTATCTTTCACTATGTGAAAGTAATAGAGATTATGGGATCCATTATGCAACCGGTGCACAACTTGATCTCATAGGATTCACATATTCAAATTGGGATGGAGATGGGAATGATAGAAAATCCACTTTAGTATTTGTGTTTATGTTGGGATCTGGTCCAATTTGTTGGTCCAGTAAGAAGCAAGCAACACTTTCACTCTCTTCAACAGAAGAAGAGTATAGGGAAGTTGCAAATGCAGTTATTCAGGCAGTGTGGCTACATGGCATCTTGACAGAATTTGAGATTTGCACTTCACCTTCAATGGACATTTATTTTGACAACTAGAGTAACATAAAAGTATCTAGTGATCATAGAAGTAGCGGGTGAAGCACATTGAGGTTCACATGCATTATATTCGGAAACTAGTGCATGACAAAACTATCACATTGCATTATTGTCCTATAAAGGAGAAGATTGCAGATATCTTTACCAAGTCCTTCACAGTAAAGAGATTTGTATTTCTCAAATCTCTTCTTGATGTAAAGGATTAATTTATTGTTCCCGATCCTTCTTATTTTGAGGGTTTTTTTTCCCATGATCTTTTCCCATTTTCCTCAGTTTATTAAGCAACTTTTAATCATTTTAGATTGTAATGGGTGAATTTTGGCCTAGTTTCTAGGGCCCAAATTTGTCCAATTAGGATTAAGGGGGGGTGTTAGGATTCTATAATCCTCCCTTGTCCATATATAGTATATTAGATCATTTTACCTAACTTAGGATTCATTTACTCAAGTTTGGTGCCACCATGATATTGGGTCCACCAGTGCCATTGGGTCCACTGATGCCATTGGTGCCACTAGTACCAACCACTAGAGTGTGGGGAACACATATAGAGGTTAACTACTACTTAATTCATGTTCATGCATCAGTTAATGTGCCTTTGAGACCAATCCATACATTTTAGGAGCCACTCTAAGTGCCACCAGTAGCCTCCATCAGCTGGTTGTGGTAGATAGGTAGTTATGTTAAGTTAACCTCCAGTTACATTCAATTATACATCTTTCAGTTTGGTTAGGGCCAGTATTGCATGGCTGCATGGGAGTAGGCACCTTTTCTCACCTACCTCATTAGTTTAAATGGTTTAACAGATTGATAGACTGAATTACAAATGTGGAGTTAGACTAGTGAGCTCTGATAGTGATTTAGACACTTCTAGTTATCCAGCCTGTAAGGATTGAGTTGGTAGATTCAAATATTATCCACATGATTCGAATTCTCCTTATTGTAACACTATTGTATACTGCTGGAATTAATGAATATTAATGTTGTGATTTATTGATAAATTCTTATTAGTTTTATCTGAGATTTATCTTGTCTAGTGTACATTGTTCTTACTATTCCACTACAAAAATCTACCTTTTAATTGCACTGATTTCCTGTAGATCAATGATTCAATAATTCAAACATTTTCGCTCTAGGAGGATGATCTACGAGGGTGGGAAGTAGATAAGTTCATACAATATCTCTTCTATGGAACTCCATCTCTAAATTAGTATGAATTTTTGTGGGTTGAGTTTCCAATAAACTTAACAGAGTGGTTGTGATGACTTGAAAAAGAACTTAAGTGTCGCAACAAACAAAGAAAGATTGGTGTGTTGACTTGAAGAGATCTAATCAGGTTAAATCAACTAGACTTCGCTCTTACTATGGCTATTGATTTTTATATATAAAGTACTTTATTTGGCTATATTTTGGAATTCGCATCTAAAAACAACCAATCCACACTAAAATATGAAGATGAAATCATGAGAGCATCATGAGGAAGACTACTAAAAGAGGTTCCTCTATGGACTAAAACTTGGTAATTTGTTGAATTTGGGTTTTTACCTCTATACTAGATCAGAATGGAGGAGTATACCCTTCATTTACAAGGGAGAAGTCAAGGTGACGTTGTCACATCGTAGAAGGTATATCTTTCATAAATGGAGGGGATTAATAGTGCTGAAGCTAGGTCTAAGCTAGTAGAGTGAAGAGTAAAGTTCAAATAAAAATGGTGGGAAACCAGCTAAGAGAAGCACAAAGGAGAATTACGAACAAGATGAAAGAATACAGAATGGGGAAAATATCAAAGAAATTCAAGAGGATAAATTTCAAATGAAGAGGACAGAGGAAATGACTAGCATCCAATTAAGAGAGACTGGGATGGATGTGCCTGATATCCCAGTAAGAGGATGTTGGGGGGAAGGTGCAAGTAGGAGGCATGCTAATGAATACCAGTTGTCATGTAACGAAGTGCTATATCATACACCAAAATCAACCCTAAACTCATATGAGGAACATCAAGAGCTATCATCACCTACTTCAAAAAGTGAATCCCTCTTTGAATCAGGAACCAGAAGTAGCGAAACTGACACTCCCTTCAATGACCCCTAGGCACCCTTGCAAAATCTTGTAACAAATTCTCAAAATTTTGTTTTACAACTACCTTGGTAAAGTAAGATGAATAGTGGTATATATAGTTCTAAGAGTAGTTCAATAGTGGGAGGAAGTAGTAGTAGTTCTTAATGAATTAGTAACAAACTTATTACACAACGAGGACCCTAAGGATTTGTATTAGTGGGAACTCCAGCTATGATTATGGGAGTAACATCAGTAGGACTACCCCTGAGATTCCCAAAGTTTTGGTGGAACAAAGAATATGATACAACAAAACACTGGTTTCTTTGTGAAGCAATATGGAAAACCATAGAAACCTCGATGGAATACAAGCTAGTTGAGTTTAAAAAGAATCTTTGTGGTATGGACTTATATTGGAACATGAGACTGGAAAAGATATGGGGTACAAACACACTAGATTCTACCTTGGGAAAAATAGAGAAATTGTTTCTGAATGTTTTTTCACAAGGGAGATCTGAAAAAGGCTTGGAGAAACATCCTGAGCATATGCATGACGATGCAAATATGTGCTTATCAAGTTAAAGTATCCAATCCATCAATCCCATGATAAATAATGTTTCATTCAAGGCTTGTTGTATCTAACAAATATACCCTTACTGTAACAAGTAATAGAATAACCCAAAACTACTTTAGAGCAAGCAATGAAGTTTGAGTATATGGAAAATGATCTAGACTCAATGGGAATGGGAACCTCATCTTCTTCTAGTGAATTAGCATAAGTGCATAATAAGTTGGCAAAAATAATTGTGAGGATCCAAGATCTGAATGTACCAAAAGCACAATGACCCAAAGTATGGTGTACTTCCTACATGATAGAAGGTCATCATGCTTCAAAATGTCCAAGGTCACAAGGAGGATAAGTTCCACCAGGACGATAGTTCAGTGCAATACCAAGTGCCAAAGTTGCACAAATTGTTGTAGCAAATCTGTTTCATTCAGTAATTTCGCCATCACACCTAGAGACACTAAGTGCTTCCCCTAATTATTACTATGAAATTTGTAAATCATTTGGCCACCTGCTGTGACTTTTACCACTATTCTAGAAGTACTCCTTATTACCTAAAATTATCTACTATGAATTATATGGATCTACCACACATCGTACAAAGAAATGTAGAGCCTTGTATGCCCTAATAGAGAGTTTGGATCTAACTATATTATGGCTAGTTTACCAACCCCAAGGAACAAGAGGGGGAGGCCTAGGATAATTTTTTGGAGTTGGAAGAGGAGGAGGTTGCACAAGACCACTGCGATGCGACAACAACTACAATGAAATTGGACATTTGGCTCACGATTGTCCTTTTCCCTAGCGGGCATGGTGTTCCTATAGCTACACCAATACTCATACAATGGAATAATTCCCTAATATCATCACCAAATTGGAAGGTCATGCAAGGATACAAGAAAACTTTATAAATTTTGGACCCCAAGAATACTGAATTGTAGCAGGAGTTGTTGTCACTTGCGTAGGCATAAAAAATGGATCAGACCAATGACCACAAAAATCTCCACTGCTTTAGAGGGAAACACTAAAGAAAATGAAGTATATACTAGTTCAATAGAAGGAAATTTACCAGGAAGCTATTGATATGTTTGGTCAAATACAAACCTTGCTAGACTAAAAGGGTGCAAGACCATCACAACAACTTAGGCCAAATGATACCAGAGATGAGTGAGAGGGATCGAGTACTAATAATGAAAACAAATTTGTCTCACTATAGTTCCACTTACTAAAGGATATCCTAGAAGATGAGAAAGACACTCAAGAAATATGAGGGGTGCTTTTCAACCTCTCTAATGTTGCAAAAATTGTTGGAGGAATATGTAACTTGTTACCATAAAGTAATATGTAGTTGGTGTGAAGAAAGCGAAGGAAGAGAACCGATCAAGATTTCTGGCTGATGCACAAGTACATGGCTATGATATCAAGAATGTGAAGTTGAACTTGGGTTCTGATGTGAACATTTCACCAAATAATTCATGGGAAGTGATGTGTTCTATACCTTTGGTATATTCCTCCATTCAATTGTGAATGGAAAAATAGTATTGTATCTTCCCCATTGGTCTCTTGGAGAACGAAGAAGTGGACCTCGAGAGTGTTAACACCATCATAGACTTTTAAGTCATTGGGATCATGGGAGAAACAAATATTTATCCAATATTTCTTGGAATCAAATGGGTCTATGAGAACTATGACATAATTGATCTAAAAAACATAATAACGACCTTCGAGAATGATGCCATGAAGGTAACATGACCCTTAGATCTACACCAAGGTCCACGGTACACTGATCCAATCCAAGAGAATATGGAATGAGATGTTATGGACAATATCTATTCATTTACTGTAGGGAAGAGAGTGGACTACGTGAATCCAAGAACATAGGGTTTTGTGAGGTGAAGAATTATTCAGTCATTAGATAGTGATTTCGAGGACGCTTGGGACAAATAGAATCCATGAGCTCTCATATAGGAATTGTGATATGATGAAAATGGTCATATATATCGACATAGATTTAGTCATACACCAACATAAAATGGGACCGACCGTTTAGATACATTCCCACAGAAAATGGAATCTACAGCAAAGGAACAATATTGTATGGATATACTGGACACAACACTTAGAGGGAATCCTACAGTATGGTGGGAAACACATAAAGATGATTTTCCTAACTACTATACCACACAACCCATTCTAATGATTATGTTCAAAACATCTCTCCATCCTAACATGGTGAAAGAAGTCTACATGGGGGAGACTAATCCTTATTAGTACATTGAAATCTATGAGCACTAGTGGGAACCAAGAGGCTTATAGATACATTTTTGGGTTCATCAATTATTCCATTAGCCTGGTCCTATACCAAAGGCTTGGTATCTACACAAAGAAACAAGGAGACAATTTTATTGCTAGAAGAAGCTATGTGCCAAGTTCTTTCAAGACTTTTCCTTTTTTGCAACAAGAGATACAATAACAAAAGAATTAACAAATATTAAGGTTTCCTTATTTATTGACTAGTTGTGGAAGGTAGGCCACTCATATATTTTCCTTGCACATCAAGAATCAATGAACTTCCACTTAGCTATACCATAAAATAAGAATCCTATTTGTTGTGCAAAGGTAGAGCAAGATGATCTAGAAGTAGATGAACTGAAATAGCCACGATACCTTAGTTTCCAAGAATCAAAAGGATCCTTAGAATTCATACACACCGAATTTGAAGATACCAGAGCTATCTATACCCAACCCCTACATTTGAAGATAATCAATATTGGATTTGAAGATAAATTGAATATGGAAGCAATTGGGGATTGCTGGGAAAACTAAAGAGTCTCTAAAGTTGTATACCTCCTGAAATAATATGAAGATTTTTTCCCACAAATATTTACATAGCTAAAATAAATTCAAGTAGATATCAGGGACTTGGGAAATGAAAATTGCATTAAATCCATATGCAAACTTGGTGAAACATCGACCATATTGGTTGAATCCATGGATAAAACAGAAGGTGAAGAAAGCGATTGACCACATGTTGAGTGTAGGTTTGATTTTCTTAGTTGATGACTCATAATGGACCAATCCCATCATGATATAGAGAAAAAAGGATATATAGGACATCCGAGTTTGTGTGGATTATCATAGCCTGAATGTTTCTTTTGTCCATGAACCCTTTCAAACACCTTTTAGTGATAGAGTTACAGATCAAGTGGCATGAAACAAATCCTACACTTTCACATTTGGCTTCTTAGGCTGTCATCAAGTGCAAATCATGGAAGAATATAAGAAGATGACTGCATTTACTACTAAGTGGGATCATTCACATACAATGTTATGCCATTTAGACTATAGAATGTTCCAATCGTCTTCTCAAGGATAGTGTTATCATATTTCTATGAGTTCTTTCATAAGTCATTATAAGTATATCTAGATGATATGACAATTTACAATTTCATTAAATATCATGTTTCTCTTCTTCGTCTTATGTTGGATCGTTGCAAACAAATGGGGATTTCACTAAACCTATGGAAGTGCATATTATGTGTACCCTTTGCTAACTTGTTGGGATTGTTCATTGTTACATAAATAAAATATTTAGGTTCTATGAACCTTGTGCAACTCTATGTTATTTTCCATTCGTAATAGGTAAATATCACATGCCTAAAGCCCTATGTCTTTGATCATTAATTTTGCAAGAGATCACTCTTGCTCTTGGGAGTCAGTTATTTAGGAGTTAGAGGTTATTTCTTTCTATTGCATTTCAATAATGTTTCATTTTCAATTGGTTTCTACAATTTAATTTAGTCTCAATTTCATCATCACTATTGTGGTTAGGGAGGGCCCCACAACTATACTAGGCTTTGTTAGTATTCTATTGTAGTAGTAAAACTATCCTTTTCATCAGATTTAGGATCAGTCATGTGAAGCTGAAATCACTTCATCTCATTTGGTGTGTCATCATGGAAAGTTTAACCATCTTATATTTCTCGCATCCCCAGTCACCTAGATTTCCATTCCATGCGGTGCATCCTTCATCATTACCCTGTTGCCACATGTTTGTTCCCCCAAACTGTTATCCTAGACTTTTGTAGCGAGCATCGTGATTATCCCTATCCCATACATGGATCCATGATGCATCATTTCCTATCCAATACATACCATGAGAAACACCATCCTACTGCAATTATCCATATATATAAGGAGACATAATAACCTATATAAATTGCAATCATTTTTCTATGCATCATCTTGTTGTATCCATGCAAATAGTCTTGCCATCCCCTTGTTGTTATAAAATATGTTGTCCCTATTTAAACCTTGCTCAGACGTATCTATGAAAAGTACCACATTGATCTCTCCCAAGCCTTGTTCATGTTAGATAAACATTTTGATGCACATTTCCCAATAGGAATTTTAGGCGTCATGTCATATGAACATTTTGAGAAATATTCAAGATATTTCGAGAAGATTTGTCCCTAATATTCTTTCCACATCTCACTCCATCAAACCCCTTTATTCCACTGTGACATCTTATGGGAGTTTGACACAATGATGCCTTGCAATCCAAGACATAGTAATTCCCCTTGTAGGTAGTAGTGCCCATGCTTCATATTCATTTATCAGGATCGTTGATGCTCAGTAAACCATCTTCAAGAGTCTACTCTCTTAGGGAACATGGAGACAATAATTTCCTATCTACAGTGGTGTCCTAAAAAATTAATATTATAAAGACAAAATATCATTTGTCGGGTTAGAAGGGTTGTTGTCTTTCATGTAGGCATTTTTCTTGAATCAACATCTAGTATTTTTTCTCTAGTGTAACTAATACACAGGCTAAATATGGATGTTTTTTAGTACTATAAGTGCTAAATTGATGTTATTTAGTACATAGTTGGATCCTTAATTTGAAGATCAATAGTCAAATATGCTCAAGGATCGATGATGCAACGAAGTTGGATCGATGGAGAGTCAAAATTTGTGTTCATGTCTAGTTGGATCCTTCATTTTTGAAGTGGGAAAAGAAGGCAACAAAAGAAGAGAAGACAAAGGAATAAATTTGCAGAAAGGAAGGAAGTTGCAGAAGAGTACCAAAATTTGTGGAAGAGTACTATAAGTTGTGAAAGAATGGTAAAAGTCTTTACAACTTTTGGACCAGTTCGAGGCCCGCTACGAAAGTATAAAATGAAGAAGAGAATAGAGAGAGAAAGAGAGAGAGAGAGAGAGAGAGAGAGAGAGAGAGAGAGAGAGAGAGAGAGAGAGAGAGAGAGAGAGAGAGAGAGAGA
>LPNX010680027.1:43174-116642 GCA_001517045.1 Pseudotsuga menziesii
GTATCTATTTGAGGTTATTTTTTGTTACATGTAGTTCTGTGGTGAATGTAAGGATTAAATACTTTATGTAATGGATATATATTGATACAACGAAAATGATTATTTGGTCCCATCAAATTTACGTGTCATGCATGTTTCCGTTATATTTGTCTTATTTATTATTTTGATTTGAATGGATATTTGTCTTATTTATTTTGATTTGATTTGTTGTATAATTGATTGGATGATATGCTAATGTTTTTCACTGTAAACCCTTTTTCACAACCACATAATTAAGCTATCCCATCCTATGATGACCTTGGTTTTTATTTGGGTGAGACCTCCCCCCTTAAGGGAATTGAAAATGTCTGTAACACACCACTTACACTACACATCTACACTAATATACTATGTGTAGCTAAGTTATTCTTGGAGCCTTATCATGACTCATGGACTTGGATTTAACACATTTATCGCGCTTTATGCAATCCACCAATAAAAAATTTCAAACAAATAAACAAATAAAGAGAAACTCATTCGTTCTCCAAACATCAGAAGCTTGATTATAGAATGGTTGATTTACCATAATCAAGGATTGAACATCTTTAAAATTTTAATTAATAATCCCAAACAACCAATTAAAAGGGTTAAAAATCGACTCCCGATGGGTTGAACCCAAGTTCCTGACTCAAACAACACAACTCCGACTTATATGAAGTGATCATGACCTTTCCAACTTCCAAGGTAAAAAATCAGAAGTTGGTGCACCCATAAAAAAAATAACATTGCCAGCCCCTAATTTTGATTTTTGACGTTGATACATCAAAATTTGGGAGTCACCAATCCCATACTAACCTCGCAACTAATGCCTCTAACTTTTGATTTCAAACGTTGACATGTCGGGAGTCAGTAGTTGGCATAGTCAAGGTGTCTTAACACAAAACATCTATGACTTGCCTATTTCAATGTTGGTACATTCAACAATTGGAGGTAAACACCACAAGGTTTTAACAGAGAATTAAATCAAATAAACCAGAAAAGATAACTTGATCATTTTTGTGAAATTGGCCAAGGTATAAAATATGTTTTTCCCTATAGAATCCCTACTTTGGAATCCTAACAAAGGATATGTGTCAAACTTTCCAAATGATACCAAAACAAGCAATTAATGAAAATTAAACCACAAGTCACGAGGAGAACCATCTAAGACAACAAGGCCTCAAGTTAGAATCTGCCCTTTATAGGCTTCCAACAACCCCTAACATTAACAAATTTCCCAATTAATATAATCAATTTGAAACTAAGGACTTATAAAGGGCCATACATTTGACTTGGAACATTTCTATGGATTTATTCCATGATATTTAACTTATACTTTAATCCATCAAGCCATTCACTGGGATTCTAGTCCATCTTTCCATAAAAAACAAAAAATCATCAACATGCAACTGCAAATGATCTCAAACTGAAAACTTAATCACAAAATCTATTCAACCACTTGATAACTAAGGATTAATCCTTTATCCAATAGTACCACATTTGATAATATTCAAGCATACAACCTGCAAGCAATTCTTCATAACCATACAAAAATAAATTGATGAACAACAATACAACTCAACCTTTGGAAATCATTGGATTATCTTCCAATGTCCACTCCAGGAAAAAGTAAAATTATTAAATTCATCATTCTTCACCATATATGCTTGTAGATATTCAAGCATTGAAAATAAGTTCACATGTTATTTATCCTATATAAAAACGGTTAAGGCTTATGGACTCTATTGTCTACCAAACATCCATAAAAACATGACTTATTCATACATAAAACACATGAATGAACACATTAGCCTCTGGAACCTATTGTCACAACAACCAATTCCATCATAGGTACCATGTAACTCCATTTTTGTGTGTTCACAACATGTGAGTTAAAGAAGAATATAGCAATTTAAAAATAGCTTCTTTAACACTCATTTAACAATCATTTAGTCATTAAATAATTCATTCAACAAATTATAAATTGCACATAAATGAGTGTACTCATCCATAATAATTTATCATTTGGTTCTTTTACTTATCTGTTTACAATGGATAGAAACTGGCTTCGTGGTTTCGACACTCCACACAACTGTAGGTCTCTACTCGGCCTATATTATTTCAACTTTCAGAGTCCACCCCTAAGATGGAACTCATGCATTCACCACATACTCTCACTAGTCTTACGTTTCTCTCAGGATTTTCCTCACTTAGAAACAAGATTCTATGGTTTTTCACCAAATCCATGTCAAAGTGAAATTATCCCCCTTAGGTTCATTCTAACTAGAACCACAATGATAACCATCAATGTGCTTGTTCTTAGAAATCTTCTAAAGGAATTTCTCACACCTTTGCCATATAACTAGTGAAACTAGAGAAAAAACTAGAGATAAAATTTTATCAACAAAAAGGTTAACATCCAGGATTGGGCTTACAATTTCTCTCAACCAACCCAACTACTAAGAAAATGGACAATTAGACACTTCTCTTTGAAACTAGACTATCCTTTGTCATCTAGCAATTCCAATTGCCATGAATCAACACTAAAAAAACAAACTTTAATGCTATAGAAATACCATGTTGTGCTATGTTTTCTCTTTCTTCTTCAACAATCAAATTCTATGTGCTCAACTCATTCTCTACTTCCCCATGCACTATAAAAATTTCCTCAGAATTTTCTCTTCCTCATTTGTATGCTCTCTCAGATCTCCTTGCCGCACAATACCTTCTCTCATCCATGGAAACAACTACACCAACTTGCATACCCATGTCACATCCTTGTGACACTTGTCACAAAACTCATTAACTCCTTAATTTGTTACTTAATCCTCTTTTAAATTCAAAATAGGTTTGAGGGAATAATTAGGAAGAGGATGGGTTTACTAAAGTTTATAAGGAAATATTGGGTTAATTAAGGTCATACTTATACCTTAGGCTATAAGCCACCCCCCTTACTAACCTAGGTGAATACATGAGTTCCCGGTCCTTTAGCGTGTTGGATCTGCCACTACTATTTTGATTTTTATAATTATAAGGAATTACATCATTAGCTCTAATAGGCAGCCATTGTATTTTTACAAAATTATAATAACAAAATAATAGGGTTTTTAACCCAGGGGTGTTACATTTCCCTCCCCTTAAATTATGCATAGTCCTTGGTGTTTACATTGTCCCAAAATTTTCACAATGAACATTTCAAAAATATATACATATATCAGTCTTCAAATAGATGGGGATACTCTTCCCTCATCTCATATTCTATCTCCTAGGTGGCTTCCTCAAGATTGTAGTGGCTCCATTGGACCTTTACTTGTCCAATGGCCCTGTTCTGGAGCGTCTTGGTTCTTTTGTCCAATATGAAAATGGGTTGAATCTAAATTTCCTCTTCAAGTTCTACCTATGTAATAAACAAATTAATAATATGATTAGAATCATATACATCTTTCTTTAATAATGATACATGAAATACATTATGTATTTTGATCATAGGTAGAAGAGCAAGTTCATAAGCTATTGGTATGATTATGTTCAATTCAAATGGTCCACATAATCTAGTTGCTAAATTTTTGCAACATCCCAACCTTAATGAACTCTTCTTGAATTTTAATTTTAAAACAACCATGTCCCCAATTTGAAATTATCTGTGAATTCTATCCTTGTCGACATAAATCTTTTTCTTGTCCTGAGTTGCCTTCAAATTCTGCTTTATCTTTTCTACCTATTGCTCACTAGAACACTGCAATTTATACCATAAAGTGCTTTGAAAGGGATCATATTCAGCAATGAATGGTAACAATTATTATAGGTAAACTCAAAAAGTTGTAAATAATATTCCCACTTGCTAGGTTTGTCCATCACATACATTCTAAGCATGTCTTCAATGATTTGATTCACCTAGTCATTTTGTTTATCTGACTATAGATGATATAATGTAATAAGTTTTACTTTAGTACCAAATTCCCTGAACAATCCTTTCCAAAAGTTCGTAGTGAAGTTTCGATCTCAATATGATACTATTGCATTATGTATTCTATATAACCTGACAATTTCCTTCATATAAGCCTCTGCAATCTTGGCTACCTTGAAACTTGATTGAATAGGTACAAAACAAACTAGGTTTGTTAGTTTAACAATCAATACCATGGTGGAATCATGTTACTTTTGAGTTCTTGGCATATTGGTAATAAAATATATGGTTACTACATCCCACTTCCATTCTAGTTTAGGTAATGAATGAATTAGACTAGCAGGGTGCTTACACTATGCTTTAACTCTTTGACATTCCAAGCATCAAGCAATATACATAGCCACTTCCTTCTTCATACTTGGTGAATAAAATTATTTCTTAACTATTGTTAAGGTATTTTGATACCCTATATGTATTACATAAGGTATATTATGCATCTCTTTCATTATTATCTTCTTAAATTCACTTTCAGTAGGCCCATAAATTCTGCCATTGAACTGAAGAATTCCATCTTTAGTCACTGAATACTTAGAAAAAATTACAGGTCTGCTACTGGACTGCAAGGTTGATACAACCTACTGATAATGATTATATAACCTCAGTGCTTCATGCAATTCAACTTTCAATTCTGATTTCCAGTCACTGATGGCTGAAATTGCATTGGTTGGCCTCTTCTGTTGAGTGCATTTGCCACTTTGTTCTCCTTTCCTTTTATGTACATGATTTCAAAATTGAACTCAGTTAAGAATTCAATCCATCTATCCTTCCTAGCATTTAAATGAGGTTGTTCAAACATATATTTTAAACTATGATGATCAATTTCTAACTCAAACCTGTTCCCCATGAGGTAGTGTCTCCACATGCAGAGTGCATGAATTATTGCTGCCAATTCCAGATCATGAGCATCATAGTTTTTATCACGTTCTTTTAATTTCCATGATTCATAACAAATCATGTGACCATCTTGCATCGAGACTCCTCCAAGTCCCTTTAATGATGCATCAGTGCACACAATATAATATTTGTTCAGATCTGGAAGCTTTAACACTGGATCCTTAACATTGGATCTTGAGTAAGCATTTATTTCAAAATTCTGAAACCTTCCTCACACATTTGATTCCAAATGAACTTTACTCCCTTCTTCTGCAAAGAAATGATTGGACTCGCAATTTGGGAAATTTTTTCTAAAAATATCCTATAATAACTTGTCAATCCCATGAATGATATGAAAATTTTCATATTCTTAGGAGTAGGCCAATCTTAAATAACTCTTATCTTCATAGGATCCACTACCACACCTTCTTCATAGATGATGTGGACCAAATATAACAGTTGTTTTAGGTAGAAAGAACACTTACTAAGTTTAGTGCACAATTGATTATCTCTCAAGATATGTAGAGTGATCCTAAGATGCATTATGTGCTCCTCCTCTGACTTGGAATAGACTAAAATATCATCCAAGAATACTATAATTAATTTATCCAAAAATTCCTTGAATACCACACATTAAGCACGTGAAAGTGGCGAGGGTATTTGATAATCCAAAAGGTACTACATTGTACTCGTAGTGCACATTCTTGGTCCATAAAGAGGTCTTACTAATGTCTTCATACTTAATATGCACTTGATGATATTCAGATCTAATATCAATCTTAGAGAACATTTTTTCTCTTCTCAACTGATCGAAAAGATCATCAATTTTTTCAAAAGTATATTTATTCTTGATTGTGGCTTTATTTAGTTGTCTATAGTCTACACACAACCTTAACGTACCATCTTTCTTCTTTGTGAATAAAGCTAGAGCTCCCCAAGGTGAAATACTAGGCCAAATGTACGCTTTATTTAGTAATTCCTCCAACTGCATTTGCAATTCTTGAAGTTGTGGGGTTCTCATCCTGTAGGGATTTGTAGACACGAGAACTACCCAAAGTACCAAGTTAATGGTGAAATCAATGTCTCTTTTGGGTGGTAATCCTCACACATATTGGAAAACATCCTAAAATTCATTGAGAATTTGCATTACCCCAGTGTACAACTCCGCCTCAGCTGGAAAATTTTCAAAACAAATAGATTACAACTGGAACCCTTCAAAAATGTACATTTTCAATTGAACGATCAACATTTCCCTTAATAAAATCCGCCTAGGTATTCCTTTCAACTGTACAAAATTTCATCCTCGTCAAAGCAAGTCACAACCTTGTTGTGGAAGTCAAGAATCACATTATGTGACTCAAGTCAATTCATCCCCAACAAAACATCAAAGGACCATAGAGGAATTAAGTACAAATTATATTTGGTTTCCAATCCATTCATGGTGAATTTAGAGTCTTCAACCACTGCTATAACTTTCCTTTTCATCCCTGTAGCTAATTGCACCAACTTGTGGTTAGGCAATTTTCAGCTCACTGGCTTGCAATTTTCAACCGATTTATTATTAACATAACTAAATGTAGCTCCATAATCAATTAAAAAAATTGAAATTGGTAAGTTATTTACTTTACCTTTAATTTCAATCATCAATGGCTGATGATTTTACTGGCGATTTTCCAACGATGCATTGATTCTTAGAATGCTACGAGATACCTCCCCTATTGTAGATGCATCCTTGAAATTATATACTTTGGAAACATTATTCCTTTTCTCATGAAATATATTGAGATAGTGGTCACCTCCACATCTCCAACATTTTATTGGTTTAGAATTCCTAGTCTTGTAGGTTCATTTATCCTTGGTTCCACTTTCTAAGGTGGTTTCTTGAAAGAACTGAAGTGTTCCTGATTAGCGCCAAAGGAATTGAATCCATTTTTCCTATGCTCCTTCTTTACCTTCAGATTACCCTTCTATATCTTATAAATATCTGTCTTATTCTTACCTTATTCATATAAGTACTTGGCCTTCCTTATGCACTCCTTCAATGTAAGAGGCTCATAATAATTGATTCAGTCTTTATAGAATGTTGGAACACAACTAAGTAAATTATGGATATTCACTTTGTCCTCCTGGACAAAATACACATAGCTTAATAGTTCCAAAAAGATATTTTTATAATCATCCATGGTCATACTACCCATTCATATTTCAAAGAACTCAAGCATCTTCTTATCATAATACTACTGAGATATATATTCTTACTTGAAATATCTATAGAATATTTCCAAGATATTTTCCTCTCTTCTAGACCTTCTATTCACTTCAATTGTTCCCATCAGCAGTAGCATTTTCCCTAAAGGTTAAAAATGGAAATCTTGGCTTCCTAATTGTACTAATAGTCATGCAATTGCAAATATTTTTTAATCTCTTAAAGCCGCATCTCTACAAATTCCCCTAAATTTTATCCATTAAAGGTAGGAGGATTAAGTTTTCTTAATTCACCTTGTAAGGCATTTCCATCTCTTTTTCTTTTCCTCTATCTTTTAGGGCTATGCTTACGATGAATTTCATATTTCACATTTCCATGATGGATTCCCACTGAATGATTAGGGGAACGATGCCTTATTGGACTTACATTCCCATCCCTTGGCTAATGATATCTTTCAAGGATTCCTCTGTTCAAGACTCTTCACCTTCTCTTCTTCCCACATTTTTTAACTGTTATATCTTACTCCTTAATTACATTAGAATGTGTATCATTTCCTAATTTAATAGAGTATGCTACTTCATATAATGGAGAATCCTTCCATTTTCTCCCTGAATATCTTTCAATGTTTTTAACACTTCTTTAGGTTCCATATTAGACCCATGGCCATTGGAATATGTCCTTTAGTCATTATCCAATCTGATTTCTTCAGCAAATTCTGATAGTTTAGGGATTTCATCCATCTTGTAATTCTACCTTCCCACTACCCTAACAACTGGAAATTACAAGGAATGGGAGAAACACTATTGTTCTATCAATCTGTTATTTATCTAGGTTTGATAGTTCACATATAAATTTATATGTTTAATGTAATTTACATTAATTGCACACACACACACACACCCCAAACACATAGTTCAATCAAATGCATGACACAACACAATTCTTTTTACTAAATAAACATATTTGAGAGACTAAGGGTTGAAACCTTAGATTTGATACCAATTTGTAACACACCCTTTGTGATACATAGATACATTGATATACTATCTATATCTAATTCAGCCTCAGAGCCTTATCGTGACTCTTGGAATGGGATTTAACACATTCCTCATGCATTATCCAAGCTCACTAATAAATTTCTTCAAACAAATAAAAAATAGAGAGAACCTCATTCGTTCTTTGAACAACATAAGATTGATTATAGAATGGTTGATTTACCATAATCAAGGATTAAACATCATTAAGAATTTTATTAATAGGACGAAATAACCAATTAAAAGGGTTAAAAATAGGGTCCCGACGAGTTGAACCCGACTTCCTGAATCAAACAATGTGACTCCAAATTATACGAATAAATCCCGACCTATCTGACTTTCAAGGTTGAAAGTCAGAAGTTGATGTGCCCATAAACAAAATAACATTTCCAGCCTTGACTTTCAATTTTTGACATCGGTATGTCGAAAGTCGGGATTCGATAACTCGATACCAACTTTGCATCTAACACCTCTGATGGCTGCACTTCGACAATCCAGAGTCGTCATGGTCAAGATGACGTAACACAAAAAAACTTCCAACTTGTCGATTCTGACGTTGGCATAGTTAGAAGTTGGAGGTCGACACCAAAAAGTTTCAACAAAGAATAAAATCAAATAAATGAGGAAACTCCTTCCTTTCTCGCCTTTACGTGATGGATTGTGTGATAGCTTTGGGATTTGAAACAATGATCAATCACATTTCAGGACAAGTCTAAATGTAACAACTGGCAACGAGTTTTCCACTTGACATTTAAGTCATGCACAATACCAACTTATGGAAGCCACCATTGTGTGGGTTGGCGATCATCTTTGATCAAAGATCCTTGATGTAGTTTAGAGATGTTATTGGCTAGGGTGTTAGCTTGTATATTAATCTCACACCTTATATGCATTAGTTTGACTTTAGCAATGTGGTGTACCTTATATGCATTAGTTTGAATTTAGAAATGTGGTGTAGGGAGTCTAGAATACACTCATGAAACCACCAGAAAAATCTATCTACTAGTTATTCTTTGGTTTTTGTATGAGTGATCACCATGAGGGAGTCACTAAAAATTATGATATTTTGTATTCCCAGTGAGACACTGAAATCTATTCCAAGGCATAAAGCATCACACTATGCTTGTTTTTTTTTTGCTTACTTGAGACCCCATTCATAGGTTAAGGTTGTATTTTTGTTTGGATAAAAAATGATCCCCCCCTACACCCGTTGCCCCAGAATTACCTTTGGAAGATCTACCGAAGAAAAGGACATGGCTATTAACTCAGCCTTAACCCTTTTTTGAAATATTCATTGCTCATATCCAATTTCCAAGAGGCCTTTAATGTAGGTACATTCACCAATCTTTCTTTTGTCAAGAATTTTTTGGAAAGGCACTTGTTAGCCTACGTTTTTATTTTTTTGTCAGAGGTCCTTTATTGAAATCTGAGATACCTATGGCCATAATTGCGTCGCTAAGAAACACCATGAATTGAATATATATTTTGTTTAAGGTGGCGTTTTTTGATTAAAAAAAAATTCTTGGAGATCCACAACTTCCATCAATCACATTTTGGTATTTCTTCCTAAATTCTTTCTAACATGGGGTTGTTTTTTAATATTCCTTAATATTAATATTTCTAGGTCAGAAAGATACCACTCCAATTATCTGGAAGGCTGAATGTTGGTTGTAATTCCTTTATCATGTGGAACCAAACCTGCTTGGTGATTATGCAATTGAGAAAGATGTGTTTTGATGTTTCTTCATTTTTATTGCATAAAAAGCATCGAGATGGACCATGAATTTGTCCCTTCTGAAGATTTTATGTTGTGAGAACTTTCTCATGTAATAACACCCAAAAAAATGTGCTTACCTTTGGGATTCCATCTGGATACAATATATTTGACCATATTCTAGAAAAAACGAGGGTGTGACTATGCTATTTGTAGATTTACATATCCTTCCTTGACTGAGTACACTCCCCAATTGCCACATCCTTTGCTGTCCTTATTTTTTATATTTGTCGAGGCTACTACTTGTAGTGTTTTTAGTAGGAGATCAAAGGCATCTTATAACAACTCTAGAACATGCATTATTTTCCATGTAATCCATTGTCTCTTGTTATTCCATTCAAAAAGATCACATTGGGTCATTATTCTTTTATCTTGTAACTAGGTCTTCATTCCTAAGAGTTATGTTCTCTTTTCTAAGGGCACCTACCCTATTATGCTATCAGCCCATATACAGATTTTATTTTTCATTACTTGGAATCCAATACAGACCTTCCTGAATTAGTTTTCCTATTGATTTACATCATCTCCATATTTTAGATTTGTCTCCTTACAACTCACAATTATCCAAACATATGAGTTTGGATTTGGTTAAATATTTTTTACGAAAAATTTCTTTTCACCGGGACTTTTCCCCTTTTACCATACACCATAATGGTTTGGAACCCATAGCCAGATTCATTAGTTTTGTATCATGAAAACCAATTACTTCATAATTTTTTGGACACTTTACAATCTCTCATTTTACTAGGTGGAATTTATTTTGATTTGATTTTCCTCCTCACCAGAGAAAATTTTGAAGACTTTTACTTAGACTTTCCATTACCCCCACAGGTTAAAGAAGAGAAGTACATTGAAATAATGGGAGAGAAGTAAATACCGACTTGATTAGCACATTTTTTTCCCATTGGATTGAGCCATCTCATTCCCAAAATTTATTTATTTTCCTTTACTTTTTGTGTTATTTCCCCCCATTCTACTAAGTGTATGCATTTGTAAGAAATGGGAATGCCTAGATATTTAAAGGATGTCCAGTGCCCCTCTCCCATGAATCCAAAGATGTTATAGATTGATGTAGGGTTTTTCCGGAAAGTCCGCAGTAGTCATTTTTAAGTCGACGTTTCGATTCCGAATTAGGAACCATAATCAGGAGGGATATTCCATTCAAAGATTCTGTTATTTTCCTTATTGATTTCACATAACGATGCCTCAATGAAATGATTCAAGGATATTTTGAATCATCTGGAATTGTTCATTGATGTTGCTCCCATCAATATTGTATCATCTGTAAATTGCACATAATTGACAGTGTTGACATCCTTTGCTATGGTTATTCCATGGAGATTGCCTACTTCTCATTCTTTTAGTAATATTATACCTATTGTTTCATCCATTATACTATAGAGGAAAGGTAAGAGTGGGAATCCTTGTCATAATCCCCTTGAAGCTTGAAGGAAATATGATGGTCTACCATTTCCTAAAGTGGAAATACAAGGTAATCTGAAACATGCTTTAATCCATTTAATAAAATAAGCAGAGGATCCAAATCGCTTCATAACATCAAAAGGGAATATTTTTCGTACCTTATCAAATTCACATTTGCCATATCTAGTTTGATTTCCATCACTGCTTCTATTTTTGTAGCACTTGAATATATGGTTTCATGTACTAACAAAATATTGTCAACAATTTGTATTTTCGACACAAATCCTCTTTTCCCTTCAGAGATAATCTTAGGTAGCAATTTTTTGATCCTATTTGCCAATATTTTTGTGAGAATTGTATAAGGATAATTGAATAAAGAGATTCGTCTAAATATTGATAGGGGTTTAGGATTCTTCTATTTTGGAATGAGGGATATAAAGGAAGAGTGTGTGGCCCCTCCATTTTTGTCTTTTCCTTGTGTCCACGTTATCATTCTACATAGATATCTTTTAATTATAAGCCATAACACTCGATAAAATTGATTGTGAATCCATTTGAACCAGCTGCTTTGTCAAGATGAAGGCCTTTTATTGCTGCTCATGCTTCTTCCTCTTCTACTGGTTGGTCTAATAGATGATTTTCCTCCAATGTAAATAATTATGGGATTCCTTTTGGCATCTCTTCTTCATCTTTGCTCGAATTTACCCCTTGTTCTATAAATAGATGCTTATAGTGTTTACAAGCCTCCTCTAGGATCACATCAATTCCTTTGATATTATTTCCTCCTGCATCCTGGATTTCTCAAATTGCATTTGATTGATTCGATCATTAGCTTTCTTATAGAAAAGTAATATACTTATATCCATATTTTAGCCAAACGGCTCTGGATTTGAATCTCCAGTTCTCCTCTTCTTTCCTATTAATATTGATTAGATTTCCATTTAGACATTGTTCATGTTGGAGAATCTCTGCAATAACTTATTTTGTTTCCATCTTATTTTGGAGAAACTTCAAATCTCCTTGTATCTATTTTCTTCTCTTATCTAGTGATCTATACTTGTTCTGATACCAATATTTTAAATTTGTCTTACCAATCACAAATTTTGTTCCCATATATATGTGGGGGAGCCTTCTATGTAAGTTCCCCATACTTTTTTATGATATCATGAGTTTCTTCTTGTTTTAATCAGAGGGGATTGGCCCTTGATTTTCTATCATGTCTATAGTAAATTTGTTTGTTTCATGATCTAATACTGCATTAGGAAGAATGCATGTTCTCATCGTATAACATTTTTGTAATCTAGAGCTATGGAGCAAAAACCAATCCAGTCGAGTAACATTAACGTGACATGGTCCAACTCTCTTATTCATCGATGTATAATTTCCTCTTCTCGGCACTACATAAACCATGTCAAAACCTTTAGTTAGATCTTCCATATTTTCCCCATATCGACCATTGACTAAAGTTCCTCCTCTTCTTTCTTTATAATAAATGGTGAAAAACTGAAGTAAAGTCAACGAAGCGTTAAAAACTCAAGGAAAAATGTCAAAACAGGAAAATAATTGTTTTTAAGTACTCTCTCTTCAAAATGTTCAAGTCTTAAGAAAAAACCAATCCCATCTTAAGGGAGAAAATGAAATTGGCTCAAAGTAAGAAAACACAAGGAGGGGCCTCATCATATCTCATAAGAAAATAACGAAGAAGGTGGTTGTAGGTGCAACAATTGATGACAAACTAGAAGAACCTTAGATCTATTTAAACAAATAGTGTATCCCTTAACCTTTGGAAAATTAATGAATATATGTGGGTGCCACTACCTACTTCAAAGTGACCTCTTTGGGAGTTCTAGTATTATTCATCTGTCTTTCATGCCTATATGATCTCATCTCAAGTATGAGAAGAGGTATCGGGAATATCAATTAGCATTAAACAAGCGTTACTAAAAAATAACTCAATTTATAATTTGATAGCTACTCTCCCAAAGCCAAGTTATGGAGTTTGTTTTTTTGGACTAGTTTCCTCAATGCATACTTGGGGCATGACACCACAGGGAAAGTAGAAAATTTAGGCAAGTGCATATGTATGCTCCTCACCTCTTATACTATATATAGATCTATGTTGCTAGTAGATTCCCATAGCCTAGAAAAAGATGCCTCTTGCACTCGTTTTACAAATGAGTGCTCTTGTCCCATTCTATTATATGTGTTTTCATTATATATGAAAATTATTTGTTCTATTTATATAATTTGTGCTTAGTAGTGATTTTAGATGGGGGATATGACTTGGGTAATCCGTTTACAAGCATGTGATAACGTATAGAGTCATTTTGATTTTCTATGCACTATCGGGTATTGGTTTCTTCCATGGGTAGACCTATAGTAAAACATTAAAAGATATAGCCAACTGTGTGTTAAGGTTGATGATTCTCTAGGAGAGTAACTAAGAAACCATCCTCAAGAACATTCAGCTTGAAATTTTTAATGAAATTATGTTGTTAACTTGATCTACATGATAACTTCCCTAAGTGAGCCAAACCCATTTTTCTATTGCTAGATGGGATAAGATCCTTTCTAATGATAGTGTTGGAAAATGCATCCTTAACTCCTCACATTAAGAGGGAACTGTAGGAATCATAATGTTCCCTGAAGGATATGAAAAACATAAGCTTGTCAATAGACTAAGGTATATTCAAAGGCTATTACAAAATGAGATTAAACATTTTCGCAATATGCACTCTGACTATTGAACTCAAATTTATTGAAAACAAATGAAACCAAAGGTTGTTGGCTCCTTCATTTTTGAAGTGGACCAAGATTAATACATAAGAAGAGAAGACAACAAAAGAGAGATGTGAAAAGGAAGGAATTTGTGGAAGAGTAAGAGAAGTTGCAAGAGAATGGTAACGGCTGCAATAGATCTTGGACTAGTTTTGGGCCTGCTCTACAAGTATAAAAGGAATCAGAGGATAGAGAGAGAGATAAGAGAGAGAGAATTCATAGTAAGATAACATATAATAATTAGGCTAGAGACCACGAATATAAAGACAAACAAATCCAAAGTAGAAGCCACGTAATCAGGTTTTGGGTTCTATCTATATGAGGTTATATCATGTAATGGGTAATTCCAGAAGAATGTAAGTCTTAAATCCTTAATGTAAGTTGTTATAATGGATATATGTAGATATAATGAAAAATATTATTTACCCCCTTCAAATTTCTCTGTCATGCATGCTTATATTATATATGTTGTTGTTTATTGTTCTAAACTGAATGGATGTATAATGAATGTTTTTAAGTGTTTTTTTCATATGATTGATTGGATGATAGGGTAATATTTTCAATCATAAACCCTCATTTGCAACCATACAGTTAGCCAATCCCATATTATGTCGTTCTTAGTTATGATTTGAGTAAGACCTTCCCCCTTAAGGGGATTGAAAATTACAACACACCAGACTACAACAATGCCCTTTTGTTTGCCCATGCACAAGAAGCATGGACTCCATTTTTCTCCAACAAATGGTTCCACTAATGGGACCTAGTTCTTAACAGAACCCTATTAAATGTATGGAAAATTTGGTGGCAACAAGTCACATATAGGATTGGTGGGAGTAGAAACTTGATGATTTTTCTGTTAGGATTCTATAATCCTCCCTTCTCCATATATAGTCTATTAGATCGTTTTTCCTAACTTAGGAGTCATTTACTTGAGTTTGGTGCCACCATGATATTGGGTCCACTAGTTCCATTGGGTCCATCGGTGCCATTGGTGCCACCAGTACCAACCACTAGAGTGTGGGGAACACATGTAAAGGTTAACTGCCACTTACTGCATGTTCACACATTAGTTAATGTTCATTTGAGACCAGAAGCCACCTGAGTGCCACCAACAACCTCCATCAGTTGGTTGTGGTATGAAGGTATTTATGCTAAGTTAACCTCTAGTTACATTCAGTTAGATGTCTTTCAGTTCAGTTAGCATTAGTCTTGCATGGATGCATGGGAGTAGGCACCTTTTCTCACCTACCTCATCAATTTAACTATTTTAAACGAATGATAGACTGAATTATACATATGGAGTTAGATTAGTGAGATCCAAGAGTGATTTAGACACTTCTAGTTATCCAATCAGTCAGGATTGAGTTGGTAGATTCGAATCTTATCCACATGATTCAAATTATCCTTATTGTAACACTGTTGTATACTGTTGGAATTAATGAAGATTAATGTTGTAATTTACTGATCAATTCTTATCAGTTTTATCCAAAATTTTGTTCAGTGTACATTGTTCTTACTATTCCACTGCAAAATTATACCTTTCAATTGCACTCATTTCCTGAATATCAATGGTTCAAAAATTCAAACATGGTATCAGATCCTTGTTCAAGCTAGCAAAAAGTATGTCGGATCTCCATTGTACACCAGAAGCATCTAGGTTTCCACATAAATCCTGTAATTTTTTCCTTTATAACTTTGGATTCATCCAGAGAAGTCTCTGCAGGTGTGACAGACCCTGAGAAAGTGTACATGTCAAGGTGGAAGGATTGAAACTGACATGATTTTGAATTGATTTTGGTTGTTACAGTGATACTTGCAGGTACCTTCGTATCTTGTTGAAGAATTGATTAATCAACAAAAGTGTTGATGGATTCCTCATCTCTTGTACCCCAAATCCTTACACCCTTCAACTATGTTGATTGGAGGGAAGATAATCAGGTCTCCTTGCGCAAGCTTGGTCTGTTTAGGATGAAAATGGGTAAAGAGATAGAGCCCCATCACCCTACTGATAAAAATGAGTTCTTGAATCGATTGGATGAAGCCTTTGGATTCCTATGTAGTCATATCTCTTAGGATATTCTGTTTCACCTTGAGGGACTGAAGATTCCAAAGGAAGATTGGGATAAGCTTGATTCATTGTTTGGAAAACAAGACGAGATTCAAGGGAACATATTTAAGAATGAGTTCATTACATTGTATCCCAGTAGTTTCGAGACTATCTAGTAGTTTTTCACAAAATTCAAGTCACTAGAACTGCAATATAAACAATGCGAAATAGAGAGGAAAGATGAGAAACTGGTTCTATCAGTACTAATGAAGCTTGGCTTAGAGTACTCTCTCTTTGTCTCTACATTCCATTCTAGAAGAGATTCCATCCCCAATTGGAAGATTCCTTCTCTAGATGCTTTTGTTGAGTCCTTAATACAGGAGCATGATAAATTGGTTCAAATGGGAGTGATTCAAACCTCCAAGAATCAAGCTCTCTTGATGTTAGAATCATACAATGTGCAGTCTAGAGGGAAGAACAAGGGGAAGGATCCAAAAGCCACTGAGTCAAAGAAAAAAGAGAATAACAAATATTCTGAAGGAGCCTTGGGTTCCAAGAAAAAGAATAAATTCGAGAAGACTAGATGTCCATACTATATGAGAGACTTTCGTCTTGAAAGCCAGTGCATGAAGAAGCAAATCAACCAACTGTCAACACTCCTTAAACATAACAATATTTCTCTTCCACAAAGAGTAAATAATTTTGATGATGGACAACTGATAGAAGATCATGAGAGGTGCCATGCCTTGAAGGGTGGCCTCACTCGGTCAAAGGCTCACTTGATAGATTCTGGATCATCCAACCACATGGTTTCCTCCAAGGAGTCCTTCACCACTCTCAATCTCACAGGAGGAATTACTATTCATATGGATGATGACTCACATATCCCACCATCAGGAAGAGGTTCTATTAAAATCCGGCATGGAGAGTTCATAAAAGTACTCTATGTTCCCTCCCTTGCAGCAAATTTGTTATCCGTATACGAGATGACTCACACCGGCTCACCAAAGCAAGTGATATTTGGACCTAACTCAATAGATATCACATATATCTCAAATGGGGATATTATATCGAAAGGTATTACAGATCATTCCTCTAAGGCATATATGCATTCTCACATTTCATGCTATACTCAAATCTAGTACAACCACAAATTCTATTCGAAGCATATAAAGGTATCAAAACTCCTTTACTTCCATTTGCAGATACATATTTATTGTATAAAATTTCATATTCAAATTCAAAAGAAGAGGAAGACCAACATGATTTTGATATTGAGGATCTATATCTAGATCCAACATCCACTTCATCTCAGCAGCTCATTAAAGAAACTGGGGATGTTGCCAAGGATCCAGATGGTAAAAGAAGAATGAGGTCCTAGTATTAGAAAGAGTAGGTTACATTGTCCTACATAGATCCAATTTTCCCTGATAGGTGCTTCATGATGTTGGGATCAGATCCTCAAACATTCAAAGAATCTTGGCATGATCCAAGGTGGCAAGCAGTTATAGATGAGAAATTTTATTTGCTACAAGAAAACAAAACTTGAGAACTTGTCTCCTTACCTCCAGGGAGGAGACTAGTTTAGTGCAAATGGGCCTACAAGACGAAGATAGCCTCTAATGGAACCAAAACCAAGTACAAGGCTTGTTTGGTGGCTAAAGGATACTCACAGGTTCAAGGATTGGACTATAATGAGACATTCGCTCTAGTATCAAGAATGGACTCTATTAGAATTGTCTTGGTAGTTGCACCTTCAAAGAGATGGAAGGTACATCACATGGATGTGAAAAGTTCCTTCCTCCATGGTGACTTGAAGGAAGATATTTACATGAAACAACCTTAGGGGTACATTGAGGATCCTTCCTTAGTTTGAAAATGAGGATACCACTTTATGGGCTCAAACAAGCCCCAAGGGAATGGTATTAAAAAATGGATACCTTATATCACAGAATTTTGAAAGATGCAAATCAGATTGTAATGTTTACATGCAGAAGAAAGAGGGGTCCTTTCTATTGATTATGTTGTATGTGGATGAATTGCTCATTACTAGCAACTCTATTGCTGGATTGAGAAGCATCAAGTTAGCTCTGAACAAAGAATTCACTATGACTAATATAGGACTGTTAATACAGTTCATTGGTCTCGAAGTAAGTCAAAATACTTTGGGAATCATGATATCACAATCTATATACTCATTAGACATGCTCAGAAGATTCCACATGGAAGACTGTAAGGAAGCCCCTTTTCCTTTCCTCTCTAGCATCAGGCTAGAGGAAGGTGGCTCTACACCACATGTAGACAACACTCTTTTAGATAGCTCTTTAGGAGCCTTCTACATCTCACACATTCGAGACCAAACATATACGATGCGGTGAGTGCTACTGCTAGGTACATGTAGGAGCCACATGATCTGCATTGGAAGGAAGCAAAGCGTATCTTTCACTATGTGAAAAGTAATAGAGATTATGGGATCCATTATGCAACTGGTGCACAACTTGATCTCATAGGATTCACATATTCAAACTGGGATGGAGATGGGAATGATAGAAAATCCACTTTAGTATTTGTGTTTATGTTGGGATCTGGTCCAATTTGTTGGTCCAGTAAGAAGCAAGCAACACTTTCACTCTCTTCAACAGAAGAAGAGTATAGGGAAGTTGTAAATGCAGTTATTTAGGCAGTGTGGCTACATGGCATCTTGACAGAATTTGAGATTTGCACTTCACCTTCAATGGACATTTATTTTGACAGCTAGAGTAACATAAAAGTATCTAGTGATCATAGAAGTAGCGGGCGAAGAACATTGCGGTTCACATGCATTATATTCGGAAACTAGTTCATGACAAAACTATCACATTGCATTATTGTCCTATAAAGGAGAAGATTGCAGATATCTTTACCAAGTCCTTCACAGTAAAGAGATTTGTATTTCTCAAATCTCTTCTTGATGTAAAGGATTAATTTATTGTTCCTAATCCTTCTTATTTTGAGAGTTTTTTTTCCCATGATCTTTTCCTATTTTCCTCGGTTTATTAAGCAACTTTTAATCGTTTTAGATTGTAATGGGTGAATTTTGGCCTAGTTTCTAGGGCCCAAATTTGTCCAATTAGGATTAAGGGGGGGTGTTAGGATTCTATAATCGTCCCTTGTCCATATATAGTATATTAGATCATTTTACCTAACTTAGGATTCATTTACTTGAGTTTGGTGCCGCCATGATATTGGGTCCACCAGTGCCATTGGGTCCACTGATGCCATTGGTGCCACTAGTACCAACCACTAGAGTGTGGGGAACACATATAGAGGTTAGATGCTACTTAATTCATGTTCATGCATCAGTTAATGTGCCTCTGAGACCAATCCATACATTTTAGGAGCCACTCTAAGTGCCACCAGTAGCCTCCATCAGTTGGTTGTGGTAGATAGGTAGTTATGTTAAGTTAACCTCCAGTTACATTCAGTTATACATCTTTCAGTTCGGTAAGCGTCAGTATTGCATGGCTGCATGGGAGTAGGCACCTTTTCTCACCTACCTCATTAGTTTAAATGGTTTAACAGATTGATAGACTGAATTAAAAATGTGGAGTTAGACTAGTGAGCTCCGATAGTGATTTAGACACTTCTAGTTATCCAGCCTGTAAGGATTGAGTTGGTAGATTCAAATATTATCCACATGATTCGAATTCTCCTTATTGTAACACTATTGTATACTGCTGGAATTAATGAATATTAATGTTGTGATTTACTGATAAATTCTTATTAGTTTTATTTGAGATTTATCTTGTCCAGTGTACATTGTTCTTACTATTCCACTACAAAATTCTACCTTTTAATTGCACTCATTTCCTGTAGATCAATGGTTCAATAATTCAAACATTTTCACTCTAGGAGGATGATCTACGAGGGTGGGAAGTAGATAAGTTCATACAATATCTCTTCTATGGAACTCCATCTCTAAATTAGTATGAATTTTTGTGGGTTGAGTTTCCAATAAACTTAACAGAGTGGTTGTGACGACTTGAAAAAGAAGCTAAGTGTCGCAACAAACAAAGAAAGATTGGTGTGTGGACTTGAAGAGATCTAATCAGGTTAAATCAACTAGACTTCACTCTTACTATGGCTACTGATTTTTATATATAAAGTACTTTATTTGGCTATATTTTGGAATTCGCATCTAAAAACAACCAATCCACACTAAAATATGAAGATGAAATCATGAGAGCATCATGAGGAAGACTACTAAAAGAGGTTCCTCTATGGACTAAAATTTGGTAATTTGTTGAATTTGGGTTTTTACCTCTATACTAGATTAGAATGGAGGAGTATACCCCTCATTTACAAGGGAGAAGTGAAGGTGATGTTGTTACATCGCAGAAGGTAGATCTTTCATAAATGGAGGGGATTAATAGTGCTGAAGCTAGGTCTGAGCTAGTAGAGTGAAGAGTAAAGTTCAAAGAAAAATGGTGGGAAACCAGCTAAGAGAAGCACAAAGGAGAATTACATACAAGATGAAAGAATAAAGAATGGGGAAAATATCAAAGAAATTCAAGAGGAGAAATTTAAAATGAAGAGGACAGAGGAAATGACTAGCACCCAATTAAGAGAGATTGGGATGGATGTGCCTGATATCCTAGTAAGAGGATGTTGGGGGGAAGGTGCAAGTAGGAGGCATGATAATGAATACCAGTTGTCACGTAACGAAGTGCTATATCATACACCAAACTCAACCCTGAGCTCATATGAGGAACATCAAGATCTATCATCACCTACTTCAAAAAGTGAACCCCTCTTTGAATCAGGAACCAGAAGTAGCGGAACTGGCACTCCCTTGAATGACCCCTAGGCACCCTTGCAAAATATTGTAACAAATTCTCAAAATTTTGTTTTACAACTACCTTGGTAAAGTAAGATTAATAGTGGTAGATATAGTTCTAAGAGTAGTTCAATAGTGGGAGGAAGTAGTAGTAGTTCTTAATGAATTAGTAACAAAATTATTACACAACGAGGACCCTAAGGATTTGTATTAGTGGGAACTCTAGCTATGATTATGGGAGTAACATCAGTAGGACTACCCCTGAGATTCCCAAAGTTTTGGGGGAACAAAGAATATGATACAACAAAACACTGGTTTCTTTGTGAAGCAATATGGAAAACCATAGAAACCCCGATGGAATACAAGCTAGTTGAGTTTAAAAAGAATCTTTGTGGTATGGACTTATATTGGAACATGAGACTGGAAAAGAGATGGGGTACAAACACACTAGATTCTACCTTGGGAAAAATAGAGAAATTGTTTCTGAATGTTTTTTCACAAGGGAGATCTGACAAAGGCTTGGAGAAACATCCTGAGCATATGCATGACGATGCAAATATGTGCTTATCAAGTTAAACTATCCAATCCATCAATCCCATGATAAATAATGTTTCATTCAAGGCTTGTTGTATCTAACAAATATACCCTTACTGTAACAAGTAATAGAATAACCCAAAACTACTTTAGAGCAAGCAATGAAGTTTGAGTATATGGAAAATGATCTAGACTCAATGGGAATGGGAACCTCATCTTCTTCTAGTGAATTAGCACAAGTGCATAATAAGTTGGAAAAAATAATTGTGAGGATCTCAGATCTGAATGTACCAAAAGCACAATGACCCAAAGTATGGTGTACTTCCTACATGATAGAAGGTCATCATGCTTCAAAATGTCCAAGGTCACAAGGAGGATAAGTTCCACTAGGACGACAGTTCAATGCAATACCAAGTGCCAAAGTTGCACAAATTGTTGTAGCAAATCTGTTTCATTCAGTAATTTCGCCATCACACCTAGAGCCACTAAGTGCTTCCCCTCATTATTACTATGAAATTTGTAAATCATTTGGCCACCTGCTGTGACTTTTACCGCTATTATAGAAGTACTCCTTATTACCTAAAATTGTCTACTATGAATTATATGGATCTACCACACACCGCACAAAGAAATGTAGAGCCTTGTATGCCCTAATAGAGAGTTTGGATCTAACTATATTATGGCTAGTTTACCAACCCCAAGGAACAAGAGGGGGAGGCCTAGGATAATTTTTTGGAGTTGGAAGAGGAGGAGGTTGCACAAGACCACTGCGATGCGACAACTATAATGAAATTGGACATTTGGCTCACGATTGTCCTTTTCCCTAGCGAGCATGGTGTTCCTATAGCTACACCAATACTCATACAATGGAATAATTCCCTAATATCATCACCAAATGGGAAGGTCATGCAAGGATACAAGACAACTTTATAAAATTTGGACCCCAAGAATACTGAATTGTAGCAGGAGTTGTTGTCACTTGGGTAGGCATAAAAAATGCATCAGGCCAACGACCACAAAAATATCCACTGCTTTAGAGGGAAACACTGAAGAAAATGAAGTATATACTAGTTCAATAGAAGGAATTTTACCAGGAAGCTATTGATATGTTTGGTCAAATACAAACCTTGCTCGACTAAAAGGGTGCAAGACCATCACAACAACTTAGGCCAAATGATACCAGAGATGAGTGAGAGGGATCGAGTACTAATAATGAAAACATATTTGTCTCACTATAGTTCCACTTACTAAAGGATATCCTGGAAGATGAGAAAGACACTCAAGAAATATGAGGGGTGCTTTTCAACCTCTCTAATGTTGCAAAAATTGTTGGAGGAATATGTAACTTGTTACCATAAAGGAATATGTAGTTGGTGTGAAGAAAGCGAAGGAAGAGAACCGATCAAGATTTTTGTCTGGATGCACAAGTACATGGCTATGATATCAAGAATGTGAAGTTGAACTTGGGTTCTGATGTGAACATTTCACCAAATAATTCATGGGAAGTGATGTGTTCTATACCTTTGGTATATTCCTCCATTCAATTGTGAATGGAAAAATAGTATTGTATCTTCCCCATTGGTCTCTTGGAGAACGAAGAATTGGACCTCGAGAGTGTTAACACCATCATATACTTTTAAGTCATTGGGATCATGGGAGAAACAAATATTTATCCAATATTTCTTGGAATCAAATGGGACTATGAGAACTATGACATAATTGATCTAAAAAACATAATAACGACCTTCGAGAATGATGCCATGAAGGTAACATGACCCCTAGATCTACACCAAGGTCCACGGTACACTGATCCAATCCAAGATAATATGGAATGAGATGTTATGGACAATATCTATTCATTTACTGTAGGGAAGAGAGTGGACTACGTGAATCCAAGAACATAGGGTTTTGTGAGGTAAAGAATTATTTGGTCATTAGATAGTGATTTCGAGGACGCTTGGGACAAATAGAATCCATGAGCTCTCATATAGGAATTGTGATATGATGAAAATGGTCATATATATCGACATAGATTCAGTCATACACCAACATAAAATGGGACCGACCGTTTAGATACATTCCCACATAAAATGGAATCTACAGCGGAGGAACAATATTGTATGGATATACTGGACACAACACTTAGAGGGAATCCTACAGTATGGTGGGAAACACATAAATATGATTTTCCTAACTACTATACCACACAACCCATTCTAATGATTAGGTTCAAAACATCTCTCCATCCTAACATGGTGAAAGAAGTCTACATGGGGGAGACTAATCCTTATTAGTACATTGAAATCTATGAGCACCAGTGGGAACCAAGAGGATTATAGATACATTTTTGGGTTCATCAATTATTCCATTAGCCTGGTCCTATACCAAAGGCTTGGTATCTACACAAAGAAACAAGGAGACAATTTTATTGCTAGAAGAAGCTATGTGCCAAGTTCTTTCAAGACTTTTCCTTTTTTGCAACAAGAGAGACAATAACAAAAGCATTAACAAATATTAAGGTTTCCTTATTTATTGATTGGTTGTGGAAGGTAGGCCACTCATATATTTTCCTTGCACATCAAGAATCAATGAACTTCCACTTAGCTATCCCATAAAATAAGAATCCTATTTGTTGTGCAAAGGTAGAGCAAGATGATCTAGAAGTAGATGAACTGAAATAGCTGCGATACCTCAGTTTCCAAGAATCAAAAGGATCCTTAGAATTCACACACACCAAATTTGAAGATACCAGAGCTATCTATACCCAACCCCTACATCTGAAGATAATCAATATTGGATTTGAAGATAAATTGAATATGGAAGCAATTGGGGATTACTGGGAAAACTAAAGAGTCTCTAAAGTTGTATCCCTCCTGAAATAATATGAAGATTTTTTTCCACAAATATTTACATAGCTAAAATAAATTCAAGTAGATATCAGGGACTTGGGAAATGAAAATTGCATTAAATCCATATGCAAACTTGGTGAAACATCGACCATATTGGTTGAATCCATGGATAAAATAGAAGGTGAAGAAAGCGATTGACCACATGTTGAGTGTAGGTTTGATTTTCTTAGTTGATGACTCATAATGGACCAATCCCATCATGATCTAGAGAAAAAAGGATATATAGGACATCCGAGTTTATGTGGATTATCACAGCCTGAATGTTTCTTTTGTCCATGAACCCTTTCAAACACCTTTTAGTGATAGAGTTACAGATCAAGTGGCATGAAACAAAGCCTACACTTTCACATTTGGCTTCTTAGGCTATCATCAAGTGCAAATCATGGAAGAATATAAGAAGAGGACTACATTTACTACTAAGTGGGATCATTCACATACAATGTTATGCCATTTAGACTATAGAATGTTCCAATCGTCTTCTCAAGGATAGTGTTATCATATTTCTATGAGTTCATTCATAAGTCATTATAAGTATATCTAGATGATATGACAATTTACAATTTCATTAAATATCATGTTTCTCTTCTTCGTCTTATGTTGGATCGTTGCAAACAAATGGGGATTTCACTAAACCTATGGAAGTGCATATTATGTGTACCCTTTGCTAACTTGTTGGGATTGTTCATTGTTACATAAATAAAATATTTAGGTTCTATGAATCTTGTGCAACTCTATGTTATTTTCCATTCGTAATAGGTAAATATCACATGCCTAAAGCCCTGTGTCTTTGATCATTAATTTTGCAAGAGATCACTCTTGCTCTTGGGAGTCAGTTATTTAGGAGTTAGAGGTTATTTCTTTCTATTTCATTTCAATAATGTTTCATTTTCAATTGGTTTCTACAATTTAATTTAGTCTCAATTTCATCATCACTATTGTGGTTAGGGAGGGCCCCACAACTATACTAGGCTTTGTTAGTATTCTATTGTAGTAGTAAAACTATCCTTTTCATCAGATTTAGGATCAGTCATGTGAAGCTGAAATCACTTCATCTCATTCAGTGTGTCATCATGGAAAGTTTAACCATCTTATATTTCTCTCATCCCCAGTCACCTAGATTTCCATTTCATGCGGTGCATCCTTCATCATTACCCTGTTGCCACATGTTTGTTCCCCCAAACTGTTATCCTAGACTTTTGTAGCGAGCATAATGATTATCCCTATCCCATACATGGATCCATGATGCATCATTTCCTATCCAATACATACCATGAGAAACACCATCCTACTGCAATTATCCATATATATAAGGAGAAATAATAATTTATATAAATTGCAATCATTTTTCTATGCATCATCTTGTATCCATGCAAATAGTCTTGCCATCCCCTTGTTGTTATAAAATATGTTGTCCCTATTTAAACCTTGCTCAGATGTATCTATGAAAAGTACCACATTGATCTCTCCCAAGCCTCGTTCGTGTTAGATAAACATTTTGATGCACATTTCCCAATAGGAATTTTAGGCGTCATGTCATATGAACATTTTGAGAAATATTCATGATATTTCGAGAAGATTTGTCCCTAATATTCTTTCCACATCTCACTCCATCAAACCCATTTATTCCACTGTGACATCTTATGGGAGTTTGACACAATGATGCCTTGCAATCCAAGACATAGTAATTCCCCTTGTAGGTAGTAGTGCCCATGCTTCATATTCATTTATTAGGATCGTTGATGCTCAGTAAACCATATTCAAGAGTCTACTCTCTTAGGGATCATGGAGACAATAATTTCCTATCTACAGTGGTGTCCTAAAAAATTAAGATTATAAAGACAAAATATCATTTGTCGGGTTAGAAGGGTTGTTGTCTTTCATGTAGGCATTTTTCTTGAATCAACATCTAGTATTTTTTCTCTAGTGTAACTAATACACAGGCTAAATATGGATGTTTTTTAGTACTATAAGTGATAAAATGATGTTGTTTAGTACATAGTTGGATCCTTAATTTGAAGATCAATAGTCAAATATGCTGAAGGATCGATGATGCAATGAAGTTGGATCGATGGAGAGTCAAAATTTGTGTTCATGTCTAGTTGGATCCTTCATTTTTGAAGTGGGAAAAGAAGGCAACAAAAGAAGAGAAGACAAAGGAATAAATTTGCAGAAAGGAAGGAAGTTGCAGAAGAGTACCAAAATTTGTGGAAGAGTACTATAAGTTGTGAAAGAATGGTAAAAGTCTTTACAACTTTTGGACCAGTTCGAGGCCCGCTACGAAAGTATAAAATGAAGAAGAGAATAGAGAGAGAAAGAGAGAGAGAGAGAGAGAGAGAGAGAGAGAGAGGAGAGAGAGAGGGGAGAGAGAGAGAGAGAATGCATTGCAAGCCATCATTTGAGCATTAGGTTAAATACTGAGAAGACAAATATAGAAAAATATGAAGTAGAATCTATGTAATTGGGTTTTGGGTTCTATCTATTTGAGGTTATTTTTTGTTACATGTAGTTCTGTAGTGAATGTAAGGATTAAATACTTTATGTAAGATATTGTAATGGATATATATTGATACAACGAAAATGATTATTTGGTCCCATCAAATTTACGTGTCATGCATGTTTCCGTTATATTTGTCTTATTTATTATTTTGATTTGAATGGATATTTGTCTTATTTATTTTGATTTGATTTGTTGTATAATTGATTGGATGATATGCTAATGTTTTTCACTGTAAACCCTTTTTCACAACCACATAATTAAGCTATCCCATCCTATGATGACCTTGGTTTTTATTTGGGTGAGACCTCCCCCCTTGAGGGAATTGAAAATGTCTGTAACACACCACTTACGCTACACATCTACACTAATATACTATGTGTAGCTAAGTTATTCTTGGAGCCTTATCATGACTCATGGACTTGGATTTAACACATTTCTCGCGCTTTATGCAATCCACCAATAAAAAATTTCAAACAAATAAACAAATAAAGAGAAACTCATTCGTTCTCCAAACATCAGAAGCTTGATTATAGAATTGTTGATTTACCATAATCAAGGATTAAACATCTTTAAAATTTTAATTAATAATCCCAAACAACCAATTAAAAGGGTTAAAAATCGACTCCCGATGGGTTGAACCCAAGTTCCTGACTCAAACAACACGACTCTGACTTATATGAAGTGATCATGACCTTTCCGACTTCCAAGGTAAAAAATCAGAAGTTGGTGCACCCATAAAAAAATAACATTGCCAGCCCCTAATTTTGATTTTTGACGTCGATACATCAAAATTTGGGAGTCACCAATCCCATACTAACCTCGCAACTAATGCCTCTGACTTTTGATTTCAAACGTTGACACGTCGGAAGTCAGTAGTTGGCATAGTCAAGGTGTCTTAACACAAAACATCTATGACTTGCCTATTTCGATGTTGGTACATTCAACAATTGGAGGTAAACACCACAAGGTTTTAACAGAGAATTAAATCAAATAAACCAGAAAAGATAACTTGATCATTTTTGTGAAATCGGCCAAGGTATAAAATATGTTTTTCCCTATAGAATCCCTACTTTGGAATCCTAACCAAGGATATGTGTCAAACTTCCCAAATGACACCAAAACAAGCAATTAATGAAAATTAAACCACAAGTCACGAGGAGAACCATCTAAGACAACAAGGCCTCAAGTTAGAATCTGCCCTTTATAGGCTTCCAACAACCCCTAACATTAACAAATTTCCCAATTAATATAATCAATTTGAAACTAAGGACTTATAAAGGGCCATACATTTGACTTGGAACATTTCTATGGATTTATTCCATGAGATTTAACTCATACTTTAATCCATCAAGCCATTCACCGGGCTTCTAGTCCATCTTTCCATAAAAAACAAAAAATCATCAACATGCAACTGCAAATGATCTCAAACTGAAAACTTAATCACAAAATCTATTCAACCACTGGATAACTAAGGATTAATCCTTTATCCAATAGTAACACATTTGATAATATTCAAGCATACAACGTGCAAGCAATTCTTCATAACCATACAAAAATAAATTGATGAAAAACAATACAACTCAACCTTTGGAAATCATTGGATTATCTTCCAATGTCCACTCCAGGAAAAAGTAAAATTATTAAATTCATCATTCTTCACCATATATGCTTGTAGATATTCAAGCATTGAAAATAAGTTCACATGTTATTTATCCTATATAAAAACGGTTAAGGCTTATGGACTCTATTGTCTACCAAACATCCATAAAAACATGACTTATTCATACATAAAACACATGAATGAACACATTAGCCTCTGGAACCTATTGTCACAACAACCAATTCCATCATAGGTACAATGTAACTCCATTTTTGTGTGTTCACAACATGTGAATTAAACAAGAATATAGCAACTTAAAAATAACTTCTTTAACACTCATTTAACAATCATTTAGTCATTAAATAATTCATTCAACAAATTATAAATTGCACATAAATGAGTGTACTCATCCATAATAATTTATCATTTGGTTCTTTTACTTATCTATTTACAATGGATAGAAACTGGATTCGTGGTTTCGACGCTCCACCCAACTGTAGGTCTCTACTCGGCCTATATTATTTCAACTTTCAGAGTCCACCCCTAAGATGGAACTCATGCATTCACCACATACTCTCACTAGTCTTACGTTTCTCTCAGGATTTTCCTCACTTAGAAACAAGATTCTATGGTTTTTCACCAAATCCATGTCAAAGTGAAATTATCCCCCTTAGGTTCATTCTAACTAGAACCACAATGATAACCATCAATGTGCTTGTTCTTAGAAATCTTCTAAAGGAATTTCTCACACCTTTTCCATATAACTAGTGAAACTAGAGATAAAATTTTATCAACAAAAAGGTTAACATCCAGGATTGGGCTTAAAATTTCTCTCAACCAACCCAACTACTAAGAAAATGGACAATTAGACACTTCTCTTTGAAACTAGACTATCCTTTGTCATCTATCAATTCCAATTGCCATGAATCAACACTAAAAAAAAAAACTTTAATGCTATAGAAATACCATGTTGTGCTATGTTTTCTCTTTCTTCTTCAACAATCAAATTCTATGTGCTCAACTCATTCTCTACTTCCCCATGCACTATAAAAATTTCCTCAGAATTTTCTCATCCGCATTTGTATGTTCTCTCAGATCTCCTTGCTGCACAATGCCTTCTCTCATCCATGGAAACAACTACACCAACTTGCATACCCATGTCACATCCTTGTGACACTTGTCACAAAACTCATTAACTGCTTAATTTGTTACTTAATCCTCTTTTAAATTCAAAATAGGTTTGAGGGAATAATTAGGAAGAGGATGGGTTTACTAAATTTTATAAGGAAATATTGGGTTAATTAAGGTCATACTTATACCTTAGGCTATAAGCCACCCCCCTTACTAACCTAGGTGAATACATGAGTTCTCGGTCCTTTAGCGTGTTGGATCTGCCACTACTATTTTGATTTTTATAATTATAAGGAATTACATCATTAGCTCTAATATTGTATTTTTACAAAATTATAATAACAAAACAATAGGGTTTTTAACCCAGGGGTGTTACATTTCCCTCCCCTTAAATTATGCATAGTCCTTGGTGTTTACATTGTCCCAAAATTTTCACAATGAACATTTCAAAAATATATACATATATCAGTCTTCAAATAGATGGGGATACTCTTCCCTCATCTCATATTCTATCTCCTAGGTGGCTTCCTCAAGATTGTAGTGGCTCCATTGGACCTTTACCTGTCCGATGGCCCTGTTCTGGAGCGTCTTGGTTCTTTTGTCCAATATGAAAATGGGTTGAATCTAAATTTCCTCTTCAAGTTATACCTATGTAATAAACAAATTAATAATATGATTAGAATCATATACATCTTTCTTTAATAATGATACATGAAATACATTATGTATTTTGATCATAGGTAGAAGAGCAAGTTCATAAGCTATTGGTACGACTATGTTCAATTCAAATGGTCCACATAATCTAGTTGCTAAATTTTTGCAACATCCCAACCTTAATGAACTCTTCTTGCATTTTAATTTTAAAACAACCATGTCCCCAATTTGAAATTATCTGTGAATTCTATCCTTGTCGACATAAATCTTTTTCTTGTCCTGAGTTGCCTTCAAATTCTGCTTTATCTTTTCTACCTATTGCTCACTAGAACACTGCAATTTATACCATAAAGTGCTTTGAAAGGGCTCATATTCAGCAATGAATGGTAACAATTATTATAGGTAAACTCAAAAAGTTGTAAATAATATTCCCACTTGCTAGGTTTGTCCACCACATACATTCTAAGCATGTCTTCAATGATTTGATTCACCTAGTCATTTTGTTTATCTGACTATAGATGATATAATGTAATAAGTTTTACTTTAGTACCAAATTCCCTGAACAATCCTTTCCAAAATTTTGTAGTGAAGTTTCGATCTCAATATGATACTATTGCCTTAGGTATTCCATATAACCTGACAATTTCCTTCATATAAGCCTCTGCAATCTTGGCTACCTTGAAACTTGATTGAATAGGTACAAAACAAACTAGGTTTGTTAGTTTAACAATCAATACCATGGTGGAATCATGTTACTTTTGAGTTCTTGGCATATTGGTAACAAAATATATGGTTACTACATCCCACTTCCATTCTAGTTTAGGTAATGAATGAATTAGACTAGCAGGGTGCTTACACTATGCTTTAACTCTTTGACATTCCAAGCATCAAGCAATATACATAGCCACTTCCTTCTTCATACTTGGTGAATAAAATTATTTCTTAACTACTGTTAAGGTATTTTGATACCCTATATGTATTACATAAGGTATATTATGCATCTCTTTCATTATTATCTTCTTAAATTCACTTTCAGTAGGCACATAAATTCTGCCATTGAACTGAAGAATTCCATCTTTAGTCACTGAATACTTAGAAAAAATTACAGGTCTGCTACCTGACTGCAAGGTTGATACAACCTACTGATAATGATTATATAACCTCAGTGCCTCATGCAATTTGACTTTCAATTTTGATTTCCAGTCACTGATGGTGAAATTGCATTGGTTGGCCTCTTCTATTGAGTGCATTTGCCACTTTGTTCTCCTTTCCTTTTATGTACATGATTTCAAAATTGAACTCAGTTAAGAATTCAATCCATCTATCCTTCGTAGCATTTAAATGAGGTTGTTCAAACATATATTTTAAACTATGATGATCAATTTCTAACTCAAACCTGTTCCCCATGAGGTAGTGTCTCCACATACAGAGTGCATGAATTATTGCTGCCAATTCCAGATCATGAGCATCATAGTTTTTATCACGTTCTTTTAATTTCCATGATTCATAACAAATCATGTGACCATCTTGCATTGAGACTCCTCCAAGTCCCTTTAATGATGCATCAGTGCACACAATATAATATTTGTTCAGATCTGGAAGCTTTAACACTGGATCCTTAACATTGGATCTTGAGTAAGCATTTATTTCAAAATTCTGAAACCTTCCTCACACATTTGACTCCAAATGAACTTTACTCCCTTCTTCTGCAAAGAAATGATTGGATTTGCAATTTGGGAAATTTTTTCTAGAAATATCCTATAATAACTTGTCAATCCCATGAATGATATGAAATTTTTCATATTCTTAGGAGTAGGCCAATCTTAAATAACTCTTATCTTCATAGGATCCACTACCACACCTTCTTCATAGATGATGTGGACCAAATATAACAGTTGTTTTAGGTAGAAAGAAAACTTACTAAGTTTAGTGCACAATTGATTATCTCTCAAGATATGTAGAGTGATCCTAAGATGCATTATGTGCTCCTCCTCTGACTTGGAATAGACTAAAATATCATCCAAGAATACTATAATTAATTTATCCAAAAATTCCTTGAATACCACACATTAAGCACGTGAAAGTGGCGAGGGTATTTGATAACCCAAAAGGTACTACATTGTACTCGTAGTGCACATTCTTGGTCCATAAAGAGGTCTTACTAATGTCTTCATACTTAATATGCACCTGATGATATTCAGATCTAAGATCAATCTTAGAGAACATATTTTCTCTTCTCAACTGATTGAAAAGATCATCAATTTTTTCAAAAGTATATTTATTCTTGATTGTGGCTTTATTTAGTTGTCTATAGTCTACACACAACCTTAACGTACCATCTTTCTTCTTTGTGAATAAAGCTAGAGCTCCCCAAGGTGAAATACTAGGCCAGATGTATGCTTTATTTAGTAATTCCTCCAATTGCATTTGCAATTCTTGAAGTTGTGGGGTTCTCATCCTGTAGGGCTTTGTAGACATGAGAACTACCCCAAGTACCAATTTAATGGTGAAATCAATGTCTCTTTTGGGTGGTAATCCTGACACATATTGGAAAACATCCTAAAATTCATTGAGAATTTGCATTACCCCAATGTACAACTCCACATCAGCTGGAAAATCATCAAAACAAATAGATTACAACTGGAACCCTTCAAAAATGTACATTTTCAATTGAACGATCAACATTTCCCTTAATAAAATCCGCCTAGGTATTCCTTTCAACTGTACAAAATTTCGTCCTCATCCAAGCAAGTCACAACCTTGTTGTGGAAGTCAAGAATCACATTATGTGACTCAAGTCAATTCATCCCCAACAAAACATTAGAGGACCATAGAGGAATTAAGTACAAATTATATTTGGTTTCCAATCCATTCATGGTGAATTTAGAGTCTTCAACCACTGCTATAACTTTCCTTTTCATCCCTGTAGCTAATTGCACCAACTTGTGGTTAGGCAATTTTCTGCTCACTGGCTTGCACTTTTCAACCGAGTTATTATTAACATAACTAAATGTTGCTCCATAATCAATTAAAAAAATTGAAATTGGTAAGTTATTTACTTTACCTTTAATTTCAATCATCAATGGCTGATGATTTTCCTGGCGATTTTCCAACTATGCATTGATTCTTAGAATGCTACGAGATACCTCCCCTATTGTAGATGCATCCTTGAAATTATATACTTTGGAAACATTATTCCTTTTCTCAAGAAATATATTGAGATAGTGGTCACCTCCACATCTCCAACATTTTATTGGTTTAGAATTCCTAGTCTTGTAGGTTCATTTATCCTTGGTTCCACTTTCTCAGGTGGTTTCTTGAAAGAACTGAAGTGTTCTTGATTAGCGCCAAAGGAATTGAATCCATTTTTCCTATGCTCCTTCTTTACCTTCAGATTACCCTTCTATCTCTTATAAATATCTGTCTTGTTCTTACCTTATTCATATAAGTACTTGGCCTTCCTTATGCACTCCTTCAATGTAAGAGGCTCATAATAATTGATTCAGTCTTTATAGAATGTTGGAACACAACTAAGGAAATTATGGATATTCACTTTGTCCTCCTGGACAAAATACACATAGCTTAATAGTTCCAAAAATATATTTTTATAATCATCCATGGTCATACTACCCATTCAGATTTCAAAGAACTCAAGCATCTTCTTATCATAATACTACTGAGATATATATTCTTGCTTGAAATATCTATAGAATATTTCCAAGATATTTTCCTCTCTTCTAGACCTTCTATTCGCTTCAATTGTTCCCATCAGCAGTAGCATTTTCCCTAAAGGTTAAAAATGGAAATCTTGGCTTCCTAATTGTACTAATAGTCATACAATTGCAAATATTTTTTCATCTCTTAAAGACGCATCTCTACAAATTCCCCTAAATTTTATCCATTAAAGGTAGGAGGATTAAGTTTTCTTAATTCACCTTGTAAGGCATTTCCATCTCTTTTTCTTTTCCTCTATCTTTTAGGGCTATGCTTACGATGAATTTCATATTTCACATTTCCATGATGGATTCCCACTGAATGATTAGGGGAACGATGCCTTATTGGACTTACATTCCCATCCCTTGACTAAATATATCTTTCAAGGATTCCTCTGTTCAAGACTCTTCACCTTCTCTTCTTCCCACATTTTTTAACTGTTATATCTTACTCCTTAATTACATTAGAATGTGTATCATTTCCTAATTTAATAGAGTATGCTACTTCATATAATGGAGAATCCTTCCATTTTCTCCCTGAATATCTTTCAATGTTTTTAACACTTCTTTAGGTTCCATATCAGACCCATGGCCATTGGAATATGTCCTTTATTCATTATCCAATCTGATTTCTTCAGCAAATTCTGATAGTTTAGGGATTTCATCCATCTTGTAATTCTACCTTCTCACTACCCTAACAACTGGAAATTACAAGGAATGGGAGAAACACTATTGTTTTATCAATCTATTATTTATCTAGGTTTGATAGTTCACATATAAATTTATATGTTTAATGTAATTTACATTAATTGCGCGCACACACACACACACACACACTCACACCCCACACACATAGTTCAATCAAATGCATGACACAACACAATTCTTTTTACTAAATAAACATATTTGAGAGACTAAGGGTTGAAACCTTAGATTTGATACCAATTTGTAACACACCCCTTGTGATACATAGATACATTGATATACTATCTATATCTAATTCAGCCTCAGAGCGTTATCGTGACTCTTGGAATGGGATTTAACACATTCCTCATGCATTATCCAAGCTCACCAATAAATTTCTTCAAACAAATAAAAAATAAAGAGAACCTCATTCGTTCTTTGAACAACATAAGATTGATTATAGAATGGTTGATTTACCATAATCAAGGATTAAACATCATTAAGAATTTTATTAATAGGACGAAATAACCAATTAAAAGGGTTAAAAATAGGGTCCCAACGAGTTGAACCCGACTTCCTGAATCAAACAATGTGACTCCAAATTATACGAATAAATCCCGACCTATATAACTTTCAAGGTTGAAAGTCAGAAGTTGATGTGCCCATAAACAAAATAACATTTCCAGCCTTGACTTTCAATTTTTGACATCAGTATGTCGAAAGTCGGGAGTCGATAACTCGATACCAACTTCACATCTAACACCTCTGATTTTCAATTCTTGATGGCTGGACTTCGACAATCCAGAGTCGTCGTGGTTAAGATGACGTAACACAAAAAAACTTCCAACTTGTCGATTTTGACGTTGGCATAGTTAGAAGTTGGAGGTCGACACCAAAAAGTTTCAACAAAGAATAAAATCAAATAAATGAGGAAATATAACTTGATCGTCTTTTTGAAATCGACTAAGGCATACAAGATAGTTTTCCTTGTTGGATCCCTACTGTGGAATCTTAACCAAGGACATGTGTCAAACTTTATAATTGACACCAAAACAAGTAGTTAATGAAATTTAAACCACAATTCATGATGGGAATTATCTAAGGCAACAAGGCCTCAGCTTGGAATCTTCCCTTCGCAGGATTCCAAAAACCCCTAGCATTAACATATTTCCCAATTCACTTAATCAATTTGAATTATAAAGGACTATCCCTTTTACTTGGAACATTTCTATGGATTTCTTCCTTGAGGTTTAACTCATACTTTAATCCATTAAGCCATTCACTAGGATTCCATTGCATCTTTGCATCAAAAACAAAAAATCATCAACATGCAACTGTAAATGATCTCAAACTAAACACTTAATCACACAATATATTCAACCACATGATAACTAAGTATTACTCCTTTATCCAAAAATACCACATATGATAATGTTCAAGCATACATCCTACAAGCAATTCTTCATAATCATACTCAAATAATTTTATGAACAAGAATTCAACTCAACCTTTGGATCTCACTAGATTATATTCAAATGTCCATTCTAGGAAAAAGGTGAAATTATTAAAGTTATCATTCATCACCATACAAGCTTGCAGATATTCAAGCATTGAAAATAGGTTCACTTAGTTATTTATCCTATACAAAATTGGTTAAGGCTTATGGACTCCATTGGATACTCAACATCCATAAAAACATGACTTATCCATACATTAAACACATGAATGAACACATTATCCTTTGGAACCTATTGGCACAACAACCAATGCCATATGGGGTTCAATGTAACTCCATTTATGTGCATTCACGACACGTGAATTAAACAAGAATTTAACAACTTCACAAACAATTGGTTTAATAGTCATTTAATCATGAAATCATTCATTCAACACATTATACATTGAACAAAAATGAGTGCACTCATCCATAACAATTCATCATTTGGTCCATTTACTTAACTGTTTACAATGGTTGGCAACTGGATTCGTGGCTGCCACACTTCACCCAATCATAGGTCTCTACTCAAACTATATTATTTCAGCTTTCTGAGACCACCCCTGAGTTAGAACTCATTCATTCACCATAGGCTTTCACCAGTCCCGAGTTTCTCTCAGGGATTTTCCTCACTTGGAAACACGATTCCTTGGATTTTCACCAAATCCATGCCAGTTGTGTAATCCTTCCCCTTATCTTCCTTCTAGCTAGAACCACAGTAATAACTGTCACTACACTTGTGCTTAGAAATATTCTAAAGTAATTTCTCACACATTTTCCATATCAATGGTGCAGCTAAAGAAAAAATAGAGAGAAAATTTTATCAACAAAAAGGTTAACATCCAGGATTGGGCTTACAGGTTCTTTCAACCAACCCAACTACCGATACGGTGAACAATTGGACAATTCTCTTTGGAAATGGACAATCCTCTTTCCTCCAATGATTCGAATTTCCATGAGCCAACACTCTGACAAAATTAACTTTAATGCTACAACTATACCATGTTGCGTTGTGTTTTCCCTTTCTTATTCAACAATCAAATTCTTTTTACTCAACTCATTCTTTGCTTCCCCGTCCTTTGTAAATTTTTCCTCATTGTTTTCTCTTCCTCCTTCATATCCTCTCTCATATTTCCTTGCTTCACACTACTTTCTCTCCACTATGGATACAACTCCACCAACTTGCATGTCCATATCGCATCCTTGTGACACTTGTCCCAAAACTCATTAACTCCTTAAATGTATTTTTTAATCCTCTTTTAACTTCAAAACAAGTTTGAGGGAATAATTAGGAAAAAGACGGGTTTCCTAAAGTTTATAAGGTAAGCAGGGGTTATTTAAGGTCATACTTATCCCTTAGGATATATGCAACTCCCCCTTACCGAACTAGTTGAATACATGATTTCCCGATCTTATAGAGTGTTGGCTCTGCCACTGCCAGTTTTATTTTATATCAATAAGGAAATACGTCATGAGCTCTATCTTATAGGAACTCATTGTATTTTACAAAATTATAATAACAAAATTATGGGTTTTTTTAACCCATGGGTGTTACAATGCCAACACACGAGAATATGATGATGCCCTTTTGTTGGCCCATGCGTAAGAACCCTGGTATCCATTTTGCACCAATAAGGATAAATAAATCAAAACTAAAGCAATAGAATGGTATAAGACAAGTCAATGAGGGGAAACAAATTTATTTATGTACAATATTGGTTTTCCCCATTAGACTAAGTATTGTTTTAAATATTGACATTCACAATGAGATAACCAATCTCCCCTTCTCGGTCTTGTAATTCATATGTACTAGGGCCATATTTTTCAACAATAGTATAGGGATGTAGCCATAGTTGTTGGAACTTTGTATGTTTCCCCTTTTTTCATGAGGCTTGTCCCATTTTAGGAAAAAACCTTATATTTCAAATTCCTTTTTCTTTTCTGAACTAGTGTCAAACCACTTATTCACTATTTGTTGATGGGCATACAACTTTTTCTAGCCTTCTCTCTCTCTTCTTCAAATATTAATAGAGTATTGATTCAACCTTGGATGGTATGACTACAAGGCCTTCTTGAGACTTGTGCCAATTGTGGGTAAGGAAAGACTATGTTGGGGGGGATGATAGCTTATTTTCCATATACCAGGATAAAGGGTGAGACTCCTTAGGAATTACTTGGTGCGACTCTATCATCCCATATATCATTCAGGAGAGTGTTATGCCAACTTCTTTGGTTTTCAATCATTGATTTCTTTAAATCCTAATTAGATTATTGTTTCTCAGTCATGCTATTCCATTCCATTGAGGATAATAATTGAAAGAGTAATGAAATTTAAATTATTTTTCCAAAGCAAATTCATTCAATTTTAATGAGGAAAATATGAAGCATTATCAAATACCAGAGAAATTGGAACCCAAAACCTAGTTCTGATGTTCTCTTCCAAGAATCTTATTATTACTTCCTCGTTGACATTGTGAAGAGGTTTCGTTTTGTCCATCACATGAAATAGTCTATGTCAGTGAGGACGTAATTTTTTTTGAAGAACCGAGGATAATTTATCCTATGACATCTAATTCACACTGCTCAAATGATTTAGTAATTCCCATAGGATGCAAAGGAATGGATAGCCTCTTCTCCCTTCTGGCGCTCTTTTGGAATAATGCACCTTAGAGCATAAGCATGTGAATCCTTAAACAAAGTCAAATAGTAGTAAGCTGCTTTGAGTTTTTTATGGGTACTAGTTTCTCCAACGTAATGTCCTCCAATAGATCCATCATGTAGTTCAACCTGAGCTTTCTCCACATCTTTCTTCTCTAAGCATCTTAGAAGAACACCGCCATAATTATGATGAAATAAAATTCCATTCATAATATGGTATGATGATGATTTTAGATTAAGGGACCTTCTTTTTTTTGAAATCTAATGCTCAGGGGAGCATACACATTGTAGGTATTGTAATATATATTGATACTAAGAATAAACAATAGTTGTGATATATTGAATATATTGAAGGATCATAACTACTTCATTATTTCAACCATTAACCTCTCCCTTAGAGTACCCAGTAAGTAGTTTGAATAGTCCTTTCCCTTCAATAATTGTTGTTGGCTTGAATTGCAAGTTGTATTCTTGTAATGACATTACCCAATTCCCTCTTCCTTCTCCCAACTCCTTTTGTATGAATAGTGGTATCACTGAAAGGTGAGGGACAATGATCTTGGTCATGTTCTCGAGAATATAATGCTTGAATTGTTTTATCATAATGAAAAATGCGTAATCCTATTTATCAATATTTGGGTAATTTGGTTCAATCTCCTGTAGACCAGTGCTCATGAAATAAATTTGACACCCATCCCCCTGCTCCCCTTTTTGAGTGAGCACCGTATTTGCAAGGGAATGGTCAAACAAAAAAGTGTAAATAATGAAATACTTTTCAAAATATAGAATGCTCAATGAGGGTACAACAAAAATTTCCACTTTGATCCTTTGAAATGCATCTTTCTCCACAACGATCCACTTAAATTATGTGCCTTGTCTAATCATTAGTTGTAGGGGTTTCACTATTTGATCAAAATTAGACACAAACCTTCAAACAAAATTGTTTTTTCCCATAAAAATATTTCATTTCTTTCTTATTGTGGGGCATAGGGATCTGTAAGATGGATTTCATGCGTTCAGGATTGATAGAAACTCCCCTTTTGGAAATTATATATCCCAAAAACCTCCCTTTTGAAACAACAACGATACTTTTATTGGGGCTGAGTGATATTCGATATTTTCTGTACCTTTCAAAAATCTATTTCAGATGATGAAAATGATCTTCCCTCTTCTTGTATAATATTGTGACATCATAAATGTATACAACCACACTATGAGAAATCAATCTACAGAACACAATATCCATGGCTTGCTAAAGCGTGTCTCATATATTCATCATACAAAAAGGAATTATGCAAAAATAAAAGATACCCTACTTCATCTAAAAAGTGATTTTCAAATTATTAACCTCAACCACAAGCACTTGATTGTATCCTAAGAACCTGTCTAATAGAGAACATCTCGTATCTGGAGACAAGTTGCAAAATCTATTCCATAGGAGGAATGAGGTAACTATCCTTGTCACATGCCCTAATTAGGTTTACAAAATCCACACATAATTTGATTTCCCCTGAATTTTTCTCCACTAGATATTGAATTTTCCACCCACTTTGAATGACTGACCTTGAAAATAGTCTTGGCATATGGGAATTTCTTCAATTATTTCATGATTAATGTTTCTATAGTCAATTGTACCTTTCGTAACTTTTGTTGAAATGGTTTGACAATTAGATTAATGGGGATAACATGTTGGGTGTCGTATGTTTTCAGCTTATCATAATTCTAGGAAAAGACATCCTTATATTACTTCAAGAGCTGAATAAACTTAGTCTTTCTCTTGGTGAGAAATATTTTCCAATATTCACATTCTTGGGCTCCTTGGGTAAACCCACATTTTCCAATTCATATTGCATAGAGGATATATTTGTTTTGACATTGATAGGATCCCTAAACTTCTATTGTAGGTTACACATCTTTTCAAGTGTGTTCACTCCTTTAGGCATGATGTTTCCTTTAACCTAACTACCATATTTCTCAAGATTATTTAGATTTGATTGGTTCTCTTTTTCATCAATGATGGGACCTTTAAAGGTATCTTCATTTGTAAAAAATCAACGAGCTATTGGTCATAATCAAATACACTCCAATTTGGCACATTTTCCGAAATAGAAGGCCTAAAAAGTAGTTCAATGGAAAATTTTCCATGAACAGGAACTAATCGTGAAATAATGTTTGCTAAAAAATCAGTTACAACATTCATTGATCAATGAATACAATTAATATTAAAATGTTCAATGTTTGAAGTAAAATTCCATAACTCTACCAGGTGCCCCTTTAAGTTTGGAGATAAATAATGAATCATATTTATGACCTTTCTAACGATGATTTATGAATCACCAAAAAGTTTTAAATATTTTACTTTTAGATCATCGATTTTTCTAAGGCCTTGGACCATGGATTCATATTCAGTAGTGTTGATGGTGCATTCAAATTCTAACCTGAAGGAGAGATAATTTTTGTGTTTTTGTAGGTCCATTAGGACACAATCGTCCCCTACACCTTCTTGTGTCTTTGATCCATCGAAAAAAAAATTCTAGAAATTAGATCCTACACTATTAGTAAAATCTATGCCAATTCATAAGTTTATGTTTGAATCTAATTTTAATATATCACAATCATTATCATTTTCCCATGAAAAATTAAGGAAATTGGGCTGGGTGTCTCATTCATGGCTATTAATCTCCATAAAATACAATCCTAGTTTAATTTCAACAAAATAATTACCTAGGAAAGAGTGTGTGAACTCATCATGTTCATTCTTACCTTCTTGCTCAGTGATAGTAAAATTCATGTGTGGCTCTCTATCCAACCATATTTGATTTTCTTTGTTTTTATGAGGAATCCACCAATGAGACCAATCAATGGAAAAATACCCTTGTAGCTTACTGGACCAGTCTATATTCAAAAATAATCCATAGTACTCAGGGATGTTCTTTGTAACTGTGTGAACTAGAAAACTTCTTTATATTATGCTTATCTAATCAAAATATTCTTCAATTCACTAATTAACTTAACATCATACTTGTCAATGTGTATTATCCTATAAGGACAAGAATTCGATTGGTCATCTATCTTTTTACGAATAGAATACGGTATAAAATTGGAGGAGGCTTTAGACACACCAAACAATTTTGAACATTATAATTATAAATTTCAAATGTGAGTATAAAGGGTGGTGTTTGACATTTGGATTTACCTCCAATAATAGCCTCATTGATCTCCTCATATTGCTTGTCATCATATTGTTTTCTTTCCTTTTCTTTGGCTATGGTGGGTTTCAACTAGGTAGTGACATCAAGGGATTCTATTAGAAATTTATTTTGTTAAGGAATGTTACATTTCTCAAAAAATGATATATTTTCCTTAGTCTTTTGAAAACCATACACCACATCATATCCCATGTTATAACCACCATATATACTCCAAAATGTTGTGGCAACCCCTTACGAATTGTTGAACCTTTGGTATTCATAGGTAGTGTGGACTTCTAAGATTCATTTTGGCCACTAGTTTTTTGAGTGTCTACAATGCCTACTATTTTTTGAGGTTGTTTATCATTAGTTTTAATTTTAGTATAAACTATTTCATTTTGTGTTTTCTCAACAGGGTTGGTCCTTTTGTTGTTTTTAGTTTCCTTGATATTTATGTTGACACAACCTTTACTCCTTAAGGCATAGTTTGCAAGGGAATATTGTACATTCTAGTTTTCAGCAGCATCTTCATCACCATCCTCATCAAGGTTAGGATCCCAATCCCATACTATGGTAGTTTCTTTGTGCTCTTCCTTAGCTTCAATAAATTTTTGTTGTTATGCTTCTTCTTCCTCATCCAAATCCTACTTGTCAAAAATTTGATTTATCACCAATGTCATGGAAATTATCCACTAAGGACATGTTTTATCTGAGTGATTTCTTGGTGATAAGTACATTAGTGTCCCATAACCACATCATTTAAATTGAAAGTAGTTTCTTCATTTTTTGGGGGATTTTGAGTTTCATCATTCTTCTTGAAAAAAATTAAATGGTTTCCTCCCTAAAGAACTTGATCCTTTATCCTTTTCCAAGTCAACTATTTCATTAGATAACTTTTGAACCATTTAAACAACACTACCTAGATCCATGGTATTTTCATTAGTATATTTATTAATTAATAGTGGTTTCTTGGAAGGGCAAACCTTAAGATCTTCTTTCACACAGTTTTTAACAATACTAGACATTACACGATGGATTTTCTTGGCCTCTTCAAAATTTTCTACCAGTGTGGCTCTACATAACCTCTTAACAAACATGGCTAGGGATGCATGCAGATATGTGGTATTATAATCCACCAATACCTCCTCAAGAGGTTTAGTGGTGACAATGAACTTATTCAAAACCATAGTGATTCATTGTTTGAAATATTTAATCTTTCCCTTCTTATCCATTTTTAAAGACAACAATTCTCTCATTAAGGAGGATACAGTTCTTTCTTCACCAAATTTACTCAATAAATCCTTTTCAAAATAATCCCAATTTGTAATTGATTGAGCTAGGAGACTGAAATTCCATGTCGAAGGCTTACTCTCAAATGTACAGGGAAACAAACGACAAACCACATCTTCATGATTCACATTCAAGAGATTCAAGTACATATACAAACTTTTCAAGTGATCACCATAAGTTATTCCTTTTTCTTTGGGTCAAATTTAGGAAAAATGTGCTTAGGTTTCTTAGGTAGGTCATGAAGTTGTCTAACCATATTCAATGCACCTTCAAACCTTTAGGATGGTGGTCAATTCACATTGTGACCCATGTTATTGATAAGTGGAGGTGAATTTCAAGGAGTATAAGTATGCTAAGAAATAGTAGACTTAGGAGATGAAGGTCGAATTTGGTTAAGGGGTTCAAGAATTTCCTATAATGATAAATCTACCAATTCTTCAATGGATTCAACCAAAACCGAATCTCTAGTCTCTAGAGCCCTTTTACATGGAGCACGTCTTCTAGGTAATGAAGGGATTATATGACATTATTCAATTTAATTAACGTATGACCATGTATACCTATGGGAAAGTTTGACTTATTAATGTGGGAATGCGTACAAAGTTTCTAGAAAAGATTCGGGTTGTTCCAATTCAGGGTTACTGTCTTCAAAGTTGTCTATATTGTGTCCAATTTATATCCATAAAAGGAACTAAACTTTTAGGCTATGAGGTTTTGGGTAGAGATCTAGAGAAAAATCCATGTGCAGGGAGAGGACTTCCTCTACTAGCCATGCACTGGTGGCCCTCCTTCTAGCACCAAATATGTTGATGGGTTTAAATGACCTCGGTTCCCCAGTAGGGGTTCTCCCTAGTACGAATTCCCAATCAGACCTCAAACCATTTGGAGTAGGGAACATGTTTGGATTCTAGCCCATCCACCCTTCACTTATTGGGGATTTTACTATTTTTTTCCAAGTCCTCCATTTAGGGTTTTATTTGTGGAATGAAATGTAGTATACCCTAATCTATGATGCAGTCCTGAATTATCCTAACCTACCATAGCTAGGAGTGAAAGTAAATGAAACAATCATTAAATAATGTTGAGATACATTTGAATAGAATATAACCACATGAAATGAGATGTATAACAACTATCAAATGATATAAAATACCAAAATATTTACATCATAAGAACATTTTTCATTTACAACTCATAGAAAAAAAAGACACTATGATAGTACATATACAATAGAAAGTAATGAACCATAAGAATAATACATCAGGTAGACAAAACAACCTTACTACATATGAGCAACAAATGAAAAGGAAATTAGTTCCATGACATTAATCCATACAATAGACACAGTATCCATGCCACAACTTGAGTCCAGAAGCTCTCTATTCATTCTCAGAAATAGTTCTTACAAAAGAGAGTAGCAAAATATCCGATGCCAAAAGTCCATTTGTCCTCCTTTCATATTTCTTTTATAACCTACAAGTGGTTGTTTGAATTCCCAAATACAGTTAAAACCTTTGGGATCCTTATGCACATGTCACTTAGGGAATAACACTTTTCTCCAAAAGGAACCAAAAATAAAAAAATTATATTATATTATTAAGAAGGAGTGTTCCCTTAAGTCTCAATGAACTCATCCCATAGTTCACAATCATAGGATATAACATTTAATTACTTGGATTGTAATAAGCATAATGGAAATTCATGAAGAATAGCTCCCTTGTATAATGCATTCAATCCTTTGGTAATTGAGTTGTGCCTTGTGGTCATGAATTGGACTTTTAGTGTGGGTGCCCCAACATGTTCTTGTAGAGCCTATGTGGCGATTTGTCTAGTGTTTCCAGAAGTTATAGATTCTTCATCCTTGATTGTCCTTATCTCAACCAAACACTGATTTTTAGGAATAGGTTCTTCAAAATTTCTTCGTGAAGGTAAGTGACATCTTTCAAACACTCTTTATATGGTCTCGTGCACATTCTGACATTTTTTCAGTGACACTATGACCTCCTTCTGTAATGTCACCGCTTCCTTTTGACAATTATCTAAAGTGGAATAATAAAGCTTCATTTATTCTATTATACTCATAGGAAAACTAGATGGTATTTTTGTGTTCTAATTATGCCATGTTACCACACTTTTTAACTTTCCTTTGAAATCCATAATCTTGTAGTCACTTCTTTGGGATGCCTCTAACACTGAATTGAGCTTGGTTTTGATATTTTTCAATTCATACAATTGTTATGTAATTAACTGTTGTGCATGAAATAGATATTCTTGTAATGCAGTTGCACATATGTGGAATTGTGCCAAGCTCTTCTTTTCTTCCCTAGATGCATATAATTATGATTTTAGTGAATCCTTTACCTATGTTAGTTTCTTTATTTGATATTCCATAGTGGATAGTGGCATTCTCTGCTACCAGGTCATCAAATTGGGATTTTAGTGCATCCTTTTCTATTTGAAATCCTTGGGCCAATAATTCTAATGTTCTTTTCTCAACCTCCAAATAATCATGCTCATGTCTTAGCTTAACTGTCTCTCTCGTAGCTTCTAGGAGTAGGTCTTCTAGAGTGCCAATCTTTTGCTTAACATGTTTGAGGTCCTAGGCCATGTTTTGATTATTTCCTTGGTTATCCATGGAAACAACCACATTTATATAAGCCATAAATTTTGGTGCTTTATCAGTCCTTGTGAATACCAAAACCTCCCAAGGAGTGACGATCTCTAGTTGTGACAAAAAAATGAGTCTATTTTGTATTCTTTTGACATTTTGTTTCTTTTTAGTATTAGATATTAAGGTATCCTATATGGATATAACATTATCTTTGGATGGTGTGTATGCGGTGATTCCCATATCTCTAAGGGGAAAGTGGAATTCAGTGAGTGGGATGTCAATTCTAGTAGTGGGCATTTCAATATCCATGTTCTAGGGGCCATTATCCTGTACATTCTTTGTATTCTCTTGTTCTTATTCTGTAGCAGCCTTTTGAGTTTCCTCCTCATTCTTCTTTTGAAGTTCTTCTTGTAGGATTTTCTCCTCTCTTTTATGAGCTTCTTGTTGTTGTTTGAGAAGCTATGTTTTTATTTTCTTTTCTTCCTATGATATATTTTCTCTCTCCTCGGCTGCCCCTTTTTCTCGCTGTTGAGCCTTCAATTTTCTTTCTTATTCGACACATATAGCCTCTTCTTCAACTTTTGTTAGGAGTCTTCCCTTATTAGTTTCTTTTGTAATTATTCAATTTTTTCTTTAGTTTTCTTGCTAGAGGTATCCTCTTTTATGCCTTTTCCATAATTTATCCTCTAATCCAATTCTTTGAAACTTTATCTCATTGATAGATTTCATCCTCTATGCAAAAATGGTCCACATAGGCCCAATAAAACTTGACAGCCACACATTGATTAACAAATTTCTCATGGTGATCATTCACGTTGAAAGTTATTTCACCAAAGTTAAATGATTCAAAATTATTGGTTAAATCAAAAGAATTCTTTATCTTGAACATCTTCTAGGCTCTAATTGTTATTGGTAGGGGCATCCATGATGCCTTCTTAGCGTTGTTCAAGGTGTTTCATATCCCATTGATGAAAGTTTGTCTCCCAATTTCCTTGAGAACCATGTAGTCAATAACATACTTAGGAAATATGTAAGGGTTCTTAGATCCTCCATAAATGAGAAGATAAGTCATTTACTCAGTCAGGTACCAGTATCCCAACTAAGTTACTATATTGACGATGTTGTTGGACAAGAAATTAGATGGCTTCTCATAAATGATATTGTAAAAGGTGTAATGAATTCGTCACAAATTTGTTTATTATAATTGGCATGCTTTTGTGCCTGCAATGCTTGGAAACACACATGTATTGGTGTTTATTTAGGATTCCATTATAAAATTCCAAATAACAATCAATTTTAGAGCTCCCTTCATATTTGAGATATTTCTAGTGATGATTTCCAAAGGTTTTAGGTTCATGAATAGGTTCTGTTTGAGCATATATTTCCTTAGGGAAGTTAAATATCCGTGTAGTTGATTGGCTGAAAATATACTGGCAAGACTAAACTATGATGGTTATTGCAATGGAGAAGAATGCATATAGGGAAATAGAGAGACCCATTCTAGAGGCTTTCTATCATGTGTGGGATTTCTTTTCTTGGGTAGACCCTTTACGATGGAGAAAAGAAACAATTGCTACATAATACTATAAGCTTGGGAAATTTATCTGAGCGGGGGGAGGGATTTTGAATTTTCACTGTATAAACCCCTGTATAGTTTAATTAGATTCAAACAGGAAAAGAGGCACCAGTTTAAATCAAGGGTTTCACTTTCAGGTTCCCGCTATAACTTTGAATCACGAGGGGGAACCGTTTCCTGTGGGTCAGAAGGCTTCACTTCTTATCTAAGGTATTAAAAAGAGACTCCAATATCCCCAAATCCAATGAGATGAGCACCAATGAGGGGTTTAAAACCCTTGAATCAAACTATCACTAATAATAATTTGGGATAAAAAAATCCGAGCAGGGAATGTGTACTTAGTACTTCAGATGACAGGTATATGGTAGTGAGTGGTGACTAGTGCTTGTCCTTTGTCCATTTCCTCCATGTGGCCCATGCACAAGGGTGAGTTTGTAGAATATACAATGTAATGTTGATGGTAGAATGGAGGTATTTATAAAAGGAATGGACCTTTCCCCCCTTTTAAACATTGGTAGCAATAGAGTTCGAATGGTGTGGAATTGAGATCGGTGCTTTAAAAAAAATATTATGTTGCAGTGTTGTGGTGATTCTGGATGAGTTAGCCACAACTTTACAACAAAATTGATTGAGTTTCATTGGTGTTGGTCTCAAAACCCATCCTTTTCAACGTTGCAATGATTTTTCACAAATGACCATTGATGCGGTGAGTTCTAGAGAAATGGCTAAAACCACTAGAGGAGTTAGTGACATGAAGTTTTCCATTCCAGTGGATTCAGATAAGTTTTCCCGACCATGCGGTGAGTTCTATTGAGTTGGCAAATTTTGTGGAAAAATAAGATTAGTTCTCTGAAACTACAAACAATTTGGAGTGGAAATGTTGTCATTGCGGAAGAGTAGAATGTGATCACCGCATTTGCGGTGGACTAGAGTAAATTTGCCAGTATGTAAAAAATCAAAGAAAAGAATTGAAAGGGGAAAAGAAAAAAAAATTACTCTCTCAAAATTTTCAAGTCTTAAGACAAAATAGATCCCAACTTAAGGGATAAAATAAAATTGTCTCAAAATAAGAAAACTGAAGGAGGGGTCCCATCATTTCTCATAAGAAAATGACGAGGAAGGTGGATGTAAGTGCAACATAACCATGTTGAATCCTTAGTTATTTTGCAAGGTTTAATCCAATCCATTTATATCAATATAAGGTTTATAACTATAGTTGGAGGTTCAATTATAATCATCTGGTATCTAGTATTCAAGAAGGAACCAAATAATGTACCTTTAAGTAAAATAATTTGGAGAATTCTTCATTTGATCACATAATTTAAATATGTAAATGTCATGCATGTCCTTAGAGCATTGAATTTCTAAGCAAATACACATGCAAATGTGGTATGTAACTTGGTCAAGGTAATCTAATGATATGTGGGGAAGATGTAGGATTTTGTAGCATCCCTTAATCCCATTGAAGAAGGTTAAACTATCAAACATTACTATGGATAAAAACCCAAAGACATGGATCATCAATATTATCATTGAAAAGTGAGAAATGGATTATAGGTGATAGAACAATTGCATGCATATGGTTGCAATTAAGGATTTAAGATTTGTTGATTTAATGAGCATTATGGACATTTACTTAGGAAGACAGATCAAGTGTGAGAGAAGTTTTCTAGCTTCATTCGACTATGTGAATTCAATAGTCATGATGGCAGTTTTAGTACATGGGTACTTTAATATAATTATCGATGAAATATGAAAAAATTCTATTTGTTCTAGTGCATTCTATTCATTGTATGGATACATGGATTGTGAGGCTATGGATTTGAAGTGTTGTTTCCTTTGGTGTAATTATATTCATTTATTTGTGCATCTAGGACACTTTGTTGGTGATTTTAGTTGTTTTGTTATGGGATATGGCATATACTTTATTGTGAATTATAGAGATGAGGTGAGAACTATATGGTTGATAGAGGACTTAAAAATATATAGATTTGTTTGCTCTTTTGATGAAAAAGAGGGTATACGACATTTATTTGAAGAAAGTGGCAATGTATTATCTTCTTGGATTAAGGTTCTACAAGAATAAAGAGTCAATTATCATCCTCCCCAATCCTTTGATATATGCATTGCTGATTACTAAAACAAGCTAAAGAATATTTGTAGTTTTAAGTTAACCTTTGAAGCACAAGGTTGTCTTTTGGTTTATTGTAAGGAAATGATTCATTGTTTAATTTGATTTTATATCATTGATATCGAGTCTCATGGAGTTTGTAGTAATTTTTGTTTGGTTGTGACCAAGTTAAGCTCATTTTATAGTATCATGAAAATTAGATATCAATGTTATATTTTCAACTTGGAGTAATTCAATGTAGGAAAAGTCATCAACACCAATTGGAAGGGAAGGTTATCAAGATTTTAAATCATCACCTAGTAAGGATAAGTAACGAGTACCGAAATCATCATCTTGCAAGCATTAATAGTAGTAATATTGATTTCACTATGGTCATATTTCACTCTATTAGTCATTTAATTGTTGAAAAGAAAGGTTTTCCTATAGTGTATAATGTTCTCTTTTATATTCTTAAGGGTGGTATTACTTGTCAGAACACTGTGATATATAAGACCAACACTTTCAGTAGAATTTGGCCCCATGACTATGTTTTCATTCTTAATAAGGTTACATTTGGGTAGTAAGTTGCATTAGAAACATAGTAATTTTGAAATTTCAAGAGTTCAGAATAATTGAGAAAAGTTTAGTAGCATGGAAAACCCAAAGGAGCAATTAAATATGGTACGTAGGGTATTGGAAGGAAGGAATGGAGAAAATAAAGAGGAATTAATTCAATATGTGCACAAGTTGGAGAAGTAGAATCAACATTTAGAGGCCATTATTAGCAGAAATATTTTAATTTCTTAATATTAATACCAAATGTTGAATGTATAGGTATCCAATTTGACAAAAAAACTAGTAATGGCAGAGGATAAAATAGACAGTTTCAAAGGTAAATTTGTCTGATGAGTATGATTTTAGAGTTCTTAAGAGTCAATTGCAGATACATGATGTGAAAGAACTATTAGAATTTGGAAATTTCATAATAGGTACACCCAATGTAGAACTAAATAGTTAAACAAATGAATACTCGATGAAGGAAGACTATGCAATTGAAGTTTTCAAGTTAAAGAAGTTCATTAGGAAATTCCCGAGGAAGGGATGGAATACGACCTATAATGGCATGATACTACATTTTAAAAATTTTCTAATTCATTTTAAATGCATTTACCTCTTAGGCATATTTTTTAGGTTGTATCTCACTAAGAAAGATTGTCATTATAGTAGCAGTCACACTGCAAATAGATGTATTGAATTCCCTTTTTTCTATAATTATAAAAAATACTATAAAATTATCTCTCTATATAGATACCTGATGTTATCATAGGATGTCTAGATAGAATGGATCCTTTTTTTGATATAAATACAAGTAACCATTTCTGTTATAAAAAACAACTCTACAAAAAGCAACTTTGAAAACAATACAAAAAATGCACCTAAATGCAAAAAGGAAAATTTTCTTTCTTTCTTTTTCAAATGAAAATGTAAAGAAAAAGTGTTAGATCAATGCTAATTCTCTCAAAATACAACCAATAATCTTTCAAACGCCCTAAAAAATCAAGCAAACACCTAAAAAAATTACCTAAAGGATAAATTTCTTCCACACATGGAGAACCTCGTATGTCCTCAAAGGAAACATGTTCATACCCACACCTTTCTCAAATTCGAAGCATGGGGACACCTACCTATTTAGAAAGAAAAGTGTAAGGACCGATTATTGTTGTAAGAACAAAGAGAGGGGATGGCCTATAAGATAGGGGAAAATGCACTTAAGGGATGGGAAACTTCCAAGCTTAGGCTCATGATAGGTTGACATGATAAAAAATAATTAAATATAACTAACCACCAATATCCCTAAATATGTAAAATATAGAAAGAAATCCTAAAAGGGGTGGCTCAAATTATGTTTATTAAAATACTTCATAGTAACCAGGGTCAAGTTATTGATAGATAATAATTATAAATTCCAATTTCATCCAATTACTTAAAGATAACCAAGAATAAGAAATGAGAAATACCTTTGGCCAACTAACTAATAGGAATATGTATTTTGCACATACAATACATTATAAACTTGCACACAAGTAACCAGGGAATATTACAACAATTCAACTTTAATATGAAAAGATGATCTTCATTTATTTTGAAGATAACACCCACACCACAACAACCATCTTGTGTTGCAACGTCAAAGAATCTTGTAGAAGCAAAAGTTAAAGGGATATTTATGATTTGGCTCACTGCTTGAGGCTTGAAATACACATAAACATAATATCTATATAGAATGATGATACTCAAATGGCTTGCATAAAGATTAACAAGTTTGTCTTCAAAAATAATATAATTTCCGGTCTTCCATATATTCCAACAATAAAAGACTGGAAATTTTTTATGTTCTTTAGAATTGTTGTACCATTGATAGAAATTCCCTTCAATTCAATCATTTCCCCAATACTATGAAATATGTAAAGCACAAGAAACAACAACCAAGAGTTTCCTATTGAATTCACAATTTACAAAAATATGGTTTATAGTGTCACCATCAACTTTACATAGAAAACACATATTTGGATAATCTCATCCTATGTGCAACATATTATCCCAAGTACGTATAAAATTTTTGAAGTTCAACCATATAAAATATTTGAGCTCCACAGGTAAGTTCCATTCCCACATCTTCTTGAACCACCAATTTCGTTCAACATCCAAGATATAATTTTCCATAGCATAATATGCATACTTTGCACAAACCTTGCCATTGGATTAGTTCATAGCCCATATACTCTCATCATCATTGGATTTGAGTATGATCCCTACATTGTTAATATAAGAGGTATACTCAATCCATTCTTCAACCCAAATATTTCCAAGAACTAAATCTTGAGCAGTGAACCAATAAGACTCTAAATGTTGTATCGAAGGAGGCCTTTTTATATGTGAAGGAATAACAAAACCAATTTTATCCAAGTAACAAAGAAGGGGAAGAGATATAATTTTGTTATATTCATTTCCAATAACTGGTTGCACCCCAACCAACACATTTTGACCATTACCAAATTTCCAATAAAGGGCACTTCTCATCCAATTGAAATCCGTAGTAAAACCAAACCAAAGTTGGAAACATTTCTGATACTCTTGTTACGATTCTTGTTTAAATTCAAATTTTTACCTTTTAGGTACTTCCCTTTAAGGAAAACATACCATAAAACCTTTCCAAATAATCCAATCCATAAAGACTTCATACTAAGAGCTGTACTAAACCAATGCATATTTTTTATATCCCACCCACCCAAGCTCTTAGGTTTTGACAACCTTTCCTAGTTTTCCAAATTAATCCCCCCCCATCAACATTCCCAGACCATAAAAATTTAAACATAAAATTCCTTATTATTTTGATAATGGTTTGAGGGATATCGACCAGAAAGAACCAAAATACATGAATACCAACAAGAACAACCTTCAAGAGGGCCAATATTGCTCCCAAGGAGAGTATCCTGAATGTCTAGTTCCAGAACCACATTTCATTTTTTTTAAATATCTAGAACCAATCCTTAACCATGTAGAAAAATGGTTTTAAATGAAAACGCTAATATTTGAACCAATCTGTCATATCATCCCACTAATATGGAAGGAAGCTGAAAATTTGTCTCAAGATATCTTTTGCAACCTCATAAAAAATAAAGGTATATTTGGAAATTGACTTCCATACTAGAAGTTGCAAAAAATAGATTAATCATCTCATAAAACCAAAACCATTCATCCAGTCTTCATTTTCCAAATGGTACAACATTATCAATAAATAATAAGTGAGTAATATAGACTTATGATGAAATTTTGATTCCTTTCAATTTGCCATCATTTATAGGAACAAATATTAGTTTACTAAGACCTTCAATAACCATGAGGAAAAGTAGGGGAGAAAGGGAGAAACCATTCCCAAGTCCCTTTGAGCTTTTAAAAAATATAGTAGGAGATCCATTGATTAGAATTGCAAAAACAACAGATTAAACACAAGCCATAATCTAGTTCATTACTAAGATAAGCAATCCAATCTATAGAAAAAGTAATCTTAGATACACCCAATTAACTATATCATATGATTTCGCCATATCCATATTGAGAATTAAAACATCCATTTTTTTTTGTTTTTATAGTGTGTTAAGAACCTAGTGACCTCCTAATGCTCAATGTGCTATGATGCATCCTTAATTTCACCCATAAAACCTTTATTATTCTACTTCATTTTTCTAATAGTTTAATTGAGGTTTACCCTAAAATTATGAATGCATTTGAATGCTATGGCTAATATGAACATGTATGAAAATAATGTAGGCATATTTGTCATGAAAGAAACCCCACAAATTGACATTAATTCCATACCAATTAAATAAGCATTCAACAAGATTTACACTAAGCATAATTCAATGGTCTTGACAACACATTTCATACACATGAAAATACTTATCTAGCATAATTGTCTGTAGACCGAGGATGTTCCACCTATTCATAGGTTCTATAAATCCAAATCTTACTTGGGCATGCCACCCACTAGATGGGACTATCAATCCATAAGAATGTGATGGTTTCTCTGGTTACAACTATCCCTTAGCCAAGGAATGGGGCTTCCTTTTGTGAGTTAACATTACCTCAGGCTCCCTTATCTGAGCTAACAATACCTTGGCTTTGTTACCCCAATTCCTTTTTGGGGATCTAGGGAGTTCCATTATTCTCTCTATTTAGTTCTCTATCTGTAGCAAGGTGATAATGGTACAATGATGGTTGTACGGATGGAAGAAGTTCACTTCCTAGCTATTGTTAGGAAAATTGTTCCTATGGTTGGGGGTTAAGAGGCCACCAACATACTAGGGGTATAAATACTAATGTATAAAGTTATCTAAGAAAATATAAACAAGGTTCAAGAGTTAGAAGGGTTCATACCTTATTTACTGAAGGTTGATCCAAGATTTCTCTAGCCCTTCTCTTGCCCTCCAATCCAAGAAACCTACAAAAAAAATTTCAACCTGCCTCAAACAAATATGACTACATGAAAGGAGATAATATTCAATAAAATATGAAACCCTAATATGATAATCATCATCATATAATTATAAACAAAGATATGATACATATCATACACTGATTTGGAAAGGGAAGAGCATCAATTATTTATTATCAAATGGAAGAAGTCCAAGATATACCTTCTCCTCATGCAAGGCATCTCATGAAACCTTTGATCTGGATCTCTTGCTTCTCTTCTCCAAGAATATTAGACTCCAAGATCTACATCAAAGGGAAATGACAACTAGGGAAAAGGAAGGGGGGATGAGAGTCCCAATTTCACCAGCACAACAATACCAAAGGCCAAGTCCCATTTCATGGACCCCTCTCCCTCTCTTATATAATTTTTTGAAGAGTTAGGGTCAAATAGGGATCAATTACAAGTGAAGGAGTAGTTCCAAAACCAAATCAACTTCGATATTTTTCATATTTTTTTTAATTTTTTGGCCACTTCAGGGTATACTCGCGGGTTTACTTAGGCAAAGGGGTAAGTGACACATAGGTTTTCTTAGGAAAACTCACAAGTGGGTCAAAAAATCCATTTTTAGGGTATTTTCAAGCATTTTCATGGGTTACTATCTTCTGGAAAGTTTTTCCTTGGTATAGTACCTTTCCAATGGTCTAGATAAGAGGTTAAATGGAGTTACAAAACTATATATATGGCTCCTCCATTAAAGGTGTATTTTAATTTACTGACAAGAGTTTTCATGAAGTGTCGTCATGCGACGAAAACATATAAAAGTCACCACATATGAAGAAGTGATATTTTGGGATATAACATATGCCCCCTAATGTATGATGTTAGATGTGAAGACAATAGCCAAAATGCAATATAAAAAGGAAACAACTACGATAAGAATTCGAAGAGACTGGAGAATACAGGATCATAGGCTCGAACGAAAGTACTTGAAAGAGAGATGAATGTCATACAATATTATCTCTCAGACATACATGTACATATACAAATGATTGCCATAAATATACAGGTGGATACACCATGTGTATAACTGATGGAACTATCATAGCCACACAATATGAAGAAGGAGGAATATGAAATCTAAAGAAGAAATGGCCACAAATGAACAAGGTGGATCCATTCTCAATAATCGATCATAGCCACAAAAATACAAGGTGTATCTATGTCTCAGTAAATGTCATATGCAACATGACAAAGTCTTGCACAACTTGGGCAATAGAAAAATATGATAAATATACTGTCGACCCAAGGTATTCAATCCAAACCACCCAAAGGTACGAATCCTAACCATGTGAATAAATGATTTGACGTAGAACATGGAGGAAACCGTTCGATTACCGGTCATTGATGAAAACCGTTAACAAACACGATGGAAACCACCATTAATGAAAATGGTCCCCAAGGTACCTAGTACATTCTAACAAGTGTGAATAAATGGTCTTGAAGTCCAACACCTAAAGAATCCATTGAGTAGGAGAAATTAAGGTATTACCACTACCCAATAGCGAGGAAAATTGCCAGTGATGATTGCAATCCCCAAGGTACTATAATAACTCTAAATCTCATTCCCAGAGAAAGATGTGCTGAAGTCGATAGGAAGAGATATGTTGGAAGGAATGCATTAAGGAATCTTTCATCTTCCAACACGAGGTAAGTCAAAGACTGTTTGGATATGGAACTGGTACAACAATTTTCAACAAGGACCACCAAAGACTTGATGTAATGGACAGATACCGGGGAGTGGCCGACACAAAAGGTCAAGGCAACTGTAGAATGATCGACAAAGGTTTTTATCCTTGAATAGTGAGAATGAAAAAAAAGTGACTTAGGCATATTTAGACACAAAAGGATGAACGATACATATATGTAATGGAGGATACATTGACATATTCTCCTTATACTTGGAAAAAGAACAAACTAGAAGAGTGAAAACTCTGAGATCAGGCTTAATCCTAAGGCCAAAACTAGAAACCAACTATTGATAGACTCAAAACTGGTGCTTTGTTCAAGGAGATGAGACCTTCTTCCATGTTAAAAAGAAATTTGAATGAGCTTTCCTTTCCCTCTTTCTTGTAAAGTTTCAACAAGTCCAAGAAAGAAAAAAATGAGACCTTCTTCATTGTTGGCAAGCTCAAAGAAGACATAGAATAATGCTAGATAAAGCACTGGTTTGTGGATTTTACGACCCCAAATTAGTGAATTCTCAATGATGTTTTCAAAATTTGAGAGTCTAAAAACGCTAAAGAAGTCTCTAGGGGGGGAATTTTTTGTAATTTTAGTTTCCATAGTCCGAAAAAGTATAAAACAATCCAAAAGAGAACTCTCTTAGCTCGGGATAACTAAGGTATGAATTTTTTGTAGTTAGTCGGCAAGGTCCAAAAAATGGGTAAATTATCATCGTACCAACACTCCTTAAAAAAATAAGAATGCTTTAATTTTAATGAGTGTGGAGGAAATCAAGATCACTTAGAATGTTTCGTTTATTTATGATAATGATATAAACTAAAATAAACTCTATGCTTTGTACTTAGGTTTAACGAGCACACCAATGACATCAAGAATGCTCAAAATCTTTTTCATAGTTAAACCACAGTACGAAAAAGAGAAAGGTAAGCTCAAACAGGTTCCTTTTTCGTAAATTTAGTCCTCCAGGACTGAAAAAATAGATAAACCTATATCTAAAGATACTCTTCTATATTTTGAAGAAAATAAAGTATTCAGTTTTCGTAAGTAACCCACCTGGCCCGAAAAAGGGTTAAACTCATACCAATGTGGATGTTCCTTCACATCCTTTAAGTATTTTGAAGGGAAAAGCGAACTCAACAATCTAGTCATATTTAGGGAGTCATACCAAGGCTTTAATATAACTCCATGTCTTTCCCGTAAAGTTTTAACGAGCCTGAAAAAGTCAACTTGTGTCCCCCTTACTGTTTTTAATGAGCTCGAAGGAGAGCTGGAAGAATACTCTAAATGTGAGGAGACGAGTGTCATAGGCACCCCGAACTAGTTTCAAGCATGAGGAACATAAGTAAGCATAGTGAAAGGAACATGAGGAAGATAAGGACACTCTAGGGGAGTCTCCTCTAGTTAAAGGGTGTTAAGTTGTAACAGAAAAAAGATACAAGGCTAAGCGATGATGAGAGCAGATATGAGGGCTTATATAACAATATAAAAGAGTGAAAGTTGACATCAGGCTCATAAGTGTGAGAAGGGTGTATGAAAATGAAATTACAGCTTGAAAAAAAGGGTGAGATCACGAAGCAGTGGTGAATCCAACTGAGAATCCTATCTCCAAGAAACAACAGTATCAAGATCATATTCAGAAGAAGAGATCCGATACAGGTCATGGTGGTAGAAACAATTGCAAATTTTATATCTTCTACAAAAGGGGTAGTCAAGGCATAATCGAACAAAGAAGAATCTATAGTGCTAAGGCCCGAGGATATATAATAAATAATATTGAATTCAGGAGGAAAGATAAAGTTGACAGGGGTGATAGAGTCTGTTGGAACAAACTTAGTATCACAAGAGTCAAAAAATATACAAGCAGAATTAAAATCATCAAGATCACTGACTTGTTGTTCAATGGGAGAGTCTGAAGAATCAATAATGCAAACATGGGAGGATCGATCGTCAGATGGATCATACTTAACAAGAAAGTCAAGGCTGGATTTAACTACAACTGAGTCAACATCCATAAGAAGGTCAGAATGTATCAAATACTCTAGGAAGACTTCATAGGAAGGTAGTAAATCATCCTAGATATGACACATGTCTAAACATTCAAATGGATCAATAGGGTGGAGAGCGGGCTCCAAAGTCCCCATTGGATAGATCACCTAGTCAATTGTTGGGACCAAGTCCCAAGAAGGTAAGCATGGATAAAGAAGCTTCTTCTCAGTGGAAAATGAACACCAGAGATATGGGGTCAAATAATTTACCCATGGCGGGGTAGTGTCCACCGAAACACTAGTAATTAACAAAGGAAAGACCTGGTCTGTAGTTGGGTTAGAAGAAGGATCAAGAAATGCCATCTGATCGAAAGTAATAATTCTTTCCTTATAAGGAAAATACATCACACGAAAGAGCATTGACACCACAACTTGCATAACATAAACACAATCACACCTGTGGAGCATATTAAAATCCAAGGGAACTTCTATTACCATAAAATTAACTAAGACGGTCTTCCCACCCAAAGTAATAGAGGTTTGAGTAAGAATTCCCAAAGCTTAGATAGTTATTCTATCAAAATACAGCAACTGACTATCAGTCGATAAAAGGTTGGGAGATCCCATGCCTCTCCAATCATGTGAGAATAACATACTAACAGAGGATCCTTCATAAAAAATACAACAAGCAATTGTATAGTTTCCAATTTGTATCTTTATTTGAAAAGGTGCATCTGAAGGAAGGTACAACTCAACTAGGATATCCCAGTTAAAAGAAGCAATATGAGGACTTGGAGGGGGTTCATTTGAAAAAAGTCAGTGCCCCTTGTCTAGAAGGTTTTGAACTGGCAGTGATGAAAACATGACTAGCAAACACTTCACTCTTCAAAGAAAGAGTGGGATTGATTGAAGATGAAATCGATTCAACCACTTGATGAAAGTCGCTCTCTAAAGTGAGAGTGGGATTGAACAAATATTGCATCAGTTCAATCACTTGGTAAAGGTCACTCTCCGAAGGAAGAGTGGGATTGACCAAATATGACATTGTTTCAACCACTTGATCAACCGAAGGTTTAATAGGTTGTTGATAAACTTTAGGTTGTTCAAGAATAGGATGTCCTTGGAACCATACTCTTAGTACCTCTGCAATGCTAGTGCACTAGTGAGTAAGGTGGTATCCATCATAAAGCTTACAAGGGAACTTAGGATTGCACTTCAAAAGGTTATTTTTCTCAGCAGTTTCAACTTGACTTGAATTGGCTGATTGTTTCCCCCCAACATGACCTCCAGATCCTAAGAGACTAGGTCCAACCTAACTAGGAGAGGCTGGTTGTCTTCCCCTAGCATGAATTCCATATCTTGGGTGATTAGGATCAACATGACTTGCAAAGGTTCAACATGTGCTCTTGATGTGACTTCTAGAGGCTAGGTGGTTAGGATCAACATGCTTTGCAGAGGTTGAGTGTGTGCCCCCAGCATGAATTCCAGAGTCTAGGTGGTTGGGTCCAACATGACCTGCAGAGGTTGGATGGGTGCCCCCAACATGACCTGCAGAGGCTGGGTATTTAGGGTCAACTTGAGTTGTAGAGGTTGAGTAGGCTCCCCCAGTATGAATTGCAAAGGCCCCAACATGAATTTTAAAGGCTGGGTGAGTGGGCCCAACATGACTTCCAGAGGTTGGATGAGTGCCCCCAGCATGAATTCCAGAGGCTGGGTGATTTCCCACTTTCTTTCATGTCTTCATCCTATTCTTCCTCCTTCTATTGATTTTAGACTGCAGGTTACTAATATTAGAACTTTCATCGCACACGGTAGAATAAGGAGGAGAGGTTGTTATAGGTGAAGAGGAGAATTTTTTTGATGTCCTTGATATAAGGTGATTTCTTGAGAAGAATTAGGATAATTCAGGATAGTCAATGTGGAAAATAACCAAACTGATAGCCCAAGGGTGAATCCGGGAAGATTCAAAGTGGCCATCAGAGGAACATCAAAATTCTCGGTAAAAGGAAAAGCATAAGAATCCCATGGAATGGGGGTCTCCTAGTTGGTTTCCGTAAGGGTATTAGCCATAGTTTCTAACTCAACAAGAAATCAAATTCTAAGGTCAACTGGAAACCAACATCATAGAGAGCACACCACTAGAAGAAAAACCTAAGTATCAAACCGAGCACACAAGGATACCTTGCAAAGCAGAGTATAGGATGACGAGGGCCCATAACTGATGAATAATAATTACTTGGGGTCCACAATGCACCGCCTTGGGTCCAATTTATTGAATCACCAAACTGATTTCCCAAATTGTATGTAAGGGATTTCCTCTTGATCCTACCCTAGGTATAGTGGAAATAACCTTCCACCATAAATTGTGTAATCGATACACATGGGCAGGGTAACAAAGCCCGAAACTCAAACAGTACTAGGTACCACACAGGGCCGAAAGGAGGTACTGAGTAAGTCCTCAAATGCACAACAACTCTGGTGAATTCTCAACCGAGTATAGGAGGGGTATCTCCACAACTCAGTATCTCATGATGTCGTGCTTGACTACTGTGTTAGAGGAGATTTCCGGTGTCTTTCTTTATGAGATTGGATTTTTGAACAAAAGGCCACTATGTGAGTTTAAATTTTTGGTTAGTTAAAGATGTCCCTAACCCAAAACAATAGCTTAGACTAGTGTGTGTCATCCCTAGAAAGAAAACATTGCTAATATAATTTAGATATTAATGTTCTTTTTAAGGGCTGTTGAATATTCAAAGGTGGCATAAATGAAATCAATGGTGTCTTGACTTGAAAGCATAAACAAGATGACTAGACTAAAAGAGATTCAAAATGAAACAAAAATACTTCTCTTTTTCTTTTCAAAACTGAAAATGAAAGCCACAAAACAAAGATTTCTTTTTGTATTTCCAAGAAACAAAGACATGAAATGCACTTAAGACTAAACCCTAGCCTAAATGCACATAAGGAAAATACTTGTTCTTTTTTAAATTTTTCTTTATAAGTGACAAAGAAAAACAACCTACAAACTAATGAATGCAGATACAATAACGAAAGAAAAATGACTTCTACCCTAAAACCACCCAATAGACCCTAGGTTGCCTTAAAGTCACATTAGACCCTACTTGGAAGGGAGATTTCATAAGGGGAAAATCCAACCAATTTGGCATGAAGAAGTTAACCAACAAGAATGAAGGAAACATAGATCGAAAATCTCCTAAGTTTAGACTATAAAAATTAACAAAGGCTGTTCAGAACCATGCACCAAAAGGTCACATCAAGCACAGAGGCTGGGGAAAGAGAAAATGACATGCCCAATGGCTTAAAAAAAGTATTACAAATCAATTAAAGAGTACCCTCAAGAAGAGACACCACTTCCTACTGGTCATACACAGACATGGGATACAACATGAACCCATAACCAACAACAAACCACCCTAAACATGCTCAAAAAAGGGTGAAAATTCACTAAAACAGACCACTCACAATTTTCCTTAAGAAAAGGCCCGAGTGACACGTAGTTTTACCTAAGGGAAGTCACGTGTACATCCAGAAAGCACTATTTTGAAATATGAAAATCACAAGTGGGTGGTGGAAGGCCTAAAAAAGGTTAGAAACAACCTTAAAAAGAAAAAGAAGGTGTCCAAATAGACTTAAGAGTTTATCCTAACTTGCAAGAAGGACCTAAAACCTTAATTACAATGGAAAAACAAGGTAAGGAGACCCAAAATAGACAAGGCTCCCCAACGGAGTCACTAGTTCTGTTGCTAGGGAAAGTGTTCCTATGGCTGGGGGATAATAGGCCACCAACATACTAGGGGTATAAATACTGATGTATAAAGTCCTCCACACAAATATAAACAAGGTTGAAGAGTTATAAGGGTTCATACCTTATTTACTGAAGGCTGATCCAATCTTTCTCTAGACATTCTCTTTCCCTCCAATCCAAGAAACCCGCAAAAGAAACTTCAACCTTCCTCAAACAAATTTGACTACATGAAAGGAGATAATATTCAATAAAATATGAAACCCTAATATAATAAACATCATTATGTAATCATAAACAAGATACAATACATATCATACACTGATTTGGAAAGGGAAGAGCATCAAATATTTATTATCAAATGGAAGAAGTACAAGATATACCTTCTCCTCATGCAAGGTACCTCGTGAAACCTTTGATATGGATCTCCAGATTCTCTTCTCCAAGAGTCTTAGCCTCCAAGCTCTCCAACAAAGGGGAATGATAGCTAGGCCAAAGGCAGGGGGGACGAGAGTCCCAATTTCACTAGCATAGAAATACCAAATGCCAAGTCCCATTTCATGGTCCGCTCTCCCTCTCTTATATACTTTTCTGAAGAGTTAGGGTCAAATAGAGATCAGTTACAACCTAAGGAGCAGTTCCAAAACTACCCAATCCACCTCAAATTCAATATTTTTTATATTTTTTGGCCACTTCAGGGTATACTTGTGGGTTTACTTAGGCAAAGAGGCGAGTAACACACATTTTTTCTTAGGAAAACTCACAAATGGTTCAAAATATCCATTATTTAGGGTATTTACAAGAATTTTAATGGGTTGATGTCTTCTAGAAAGTTTTTCCTTGGTATGATACCTTTCCAATGGTCTATATAAGAGGTTAAATAGAGTTACAAAACTCTATATATGGCTCTTCCATTGAAGGTGTATTTTAAGTGTCCGATAGGAGTTTTCATGTAGTGTCATCATGCGACGAAAACATATAAACGTCGTCACAGATGGAAAAATGCTAATTGGGATATAACACCAGCAACTAAGTTCTATAGGAAAAACAATTGTCTATGGCATGAAGTTAGTGAAGTGAAATGATGGCTATCTCTCTCTATTTATATGCAAGTTTGAGGCTATCTAAGTGGCACCAAAGGTGATAAGAACTATCCACTTGGAATCCATGTAGACGAACACTTTTCCTTTTCCAAAGAGAGTAGACAAGTGGCATGTATGGGTTGGGAAATTTTTTCTCTCTAATCCTAGGATTGGGATATCTCTCTCCTCCTTGTGGAAAGATAGTCCCCCGTCTCTTTTTTGTCAGGATTTGGTCTGCAATAGTCCTGGATTTTTTTATTAAAGAATGAAAGTTTACAAGTTTACATAGCTTGGTCATTCCATACCATATATTCAGATTGTATCCCTTCTATTAATATTTACATATTTTTACATAGCGGGGTAAAAAATGGGGTGTTACAGTGTGCACTCACTTTTATGTGACACTAACTGCATCCAAGGTTTGTTTATTATCCAAAAAACCAAATTGTTCCTTTGTCATAATTTTGACCAGTTTTGGCCTAAGACGATTTGAAATGATTTTTGTAATGATCTTATAGGCCATATTAGACAGTGAATAGGTCTATAATCATTAAATCTTATAGGATTAATATAATTAGGAATGAATTCAATAGCCCTGAAGACATACCCCTCCAACCTAGATTTTTGCACCATCTACAAAATCTCAAGCCCCATGAAATAAAAAAGGAAATAAAGAGTTCAACTGGCCAATCATTGGCAAAAAATACATAGCATGCTGCAAAGTAATAAATGTTGCTGCAGCAGCTTTGTAGGCCATTGGATCTTAACTCTTTGAGATCCAATGGTCTATATTGCTGTTGCGGAAACATTTAATACTCTGCTGAGAGTTAAGATCCAATGGCCTAGAAAGCTGCTGCAGCAGCATTTAATACTTTGCTGCATGCCAAGTATTTTTCGCCCCAATCATCTAGCCCATGACTCTTTTCTTTGGAAAATTGATTCAGGAACCCCTCATTTTACTTTAAAGTAACAGGAACACCAATAGAAGAACCTTATTCTTTGGAGAATAAAGAAGGACGATTACTAATGATTTTCAACCGAGCTTGAATTTCAATAGTGCCATTATCTTTGAATTGGTTTAAGAAATGCAATTTTGCAATAGATTCAAAATCCTCTTGCGAATGAAGTATTCCAGTCAATATCCTTCAAATCCCATATGGGATTAATGTTCTTCTTAAGGAAGGATAATTATGAAAAAATATGGTGTCATAATCCCTAGATTTACCTAAATGTCTCTACTCTTCAGTATCCAAAGCATTTCCTCTTGTTTAAGAAAAAAAAAACTTTTTACATTCTAGTTCCAGTAATTCAAACTTTTCTTCCTAAAAAAAGATGCCACATGGATTTTCTTTGAATGGTCCTTCCATCATATTTTCAATATTCATAGGATCTTCAAATGCCATTTTCTTTTTACCCTTTTCCCATTTAATTTTAGTTAACTTTACTATGTATATACTATGTCCCATTTTGAATTTTATAAGAAATTATATACATAAAAATGAAATACAATGAAATCTTACAACTTATAATATCAACTATTTTTAAGATCAATTTTTCACAATGATCACTATAAACTAAATATTTTTTAACTCTTCTATACATGAGATAAATCATACTGTGGATGCACCACATTAATTATTATGTTTATTAATATGTAAAATACTTGTAAACATCTCAGCTTATTTAATTGAATGAATAAGAATGTTAGGATTACATATTATTTAAAAGGAGAATATATTATTTTCCATCGATTTTTTTTAAGTTGTGGTAATGAAATTAAATGACAAATGCAACTTAGAACGAATATAACTTTGTCACATAGTTGAATATTTTTTTATACACATTTTAAATATTCATATTAATTAGAATATTTTTAATAACATGTATTGAGGTATGCAATTGAGTCTCTCTCTCTTTCTATATATATATAATTGAAGGACCAATCTCTCATTATAGAATGGTAGCCAAGAATTTCTTGAATCAGAGTATGGATGTAGCGACTTGATGGGTTTTTTACTAATTGTATTATTGTTTGTATAAAGTTCATTGTCTTTTTTTTTTTNAAAAGGTAGTCATGGACAGACAAAGAACCCTTGACCTGATCAAGCAAAACCTCATGATCTGCATAAAGCCTCAGAAAGGCCAGAGGAACAACAAAACATAGCAAGAAAAAAGTCCCAATTCCTCATCGAAATCTGAACAGAGTTCCAAACAAAACTCCAAGCTGCTGCAAAGAACCTGAAAGAATCTAAAAAGGAGAAATAGTGATCAGTCTAAAGAGACTACACCTTCCTGAGAAATCACCCCCTCGATTACTTCTTGGAAGAAGAGATTTCCAAAAGCACAAGAATAACCCTTTTTGGAGAGGCTATCAGCTTCGCTATTGGAATATCTTGAGATATTTTCATTTTCACTATGCTATTATTTAGGAATTGGAAATAAAAAACACGTGATTCCATTAAGAACTCCCATATTAAAGCTACTCTTGGCCTTTCTATTTCTCCAAATTTGGTGCACCTAGAACCTCCTCCGATGTCTCTAACATATCCCGTAATGGTTAATAGTACACATATTTTGAATGTGTATTTAAAGGACTCCTTCATTTTTGTGGTTCTTCTTCCTAATGCTTAAGGTAGATATAAGTCTCATTCTTGAAAGCTTCCATTTGAACCTTTACCTTTTACCTTATCAAAGTGTTATGGTTTCTTCTACTCTTCTTGAACTAGCCTCAAAAGTATTTATATTGTTCCTCCAACTAATGTAGATCATCCTTTTCATAACTCTTCCAATCCAATACCTTTGAAGTATCGATGTTAAGTGAGAACCTAATGCTCTAAATATGGTCTTGGTTGCTGAGGTTCAACTAAATTCTGTGGTGATACAACCAAGCTAACTTTGGTGGGTCCTTTCCCAAGTTGAAGTTCGTGGGTAATTTCCCAGGTTGAAGGTGTAACTTTATCTCATAAGGAATGTATTTTTATAAAATAGGAAACTATTCTTGGATATAATCATGTTGTATAGATACTGGAAAGGGGTCGAATATTGTTCACTTTCATAAATATGGAGGATGTGTAAAGTATTTTGCAGTAGGTATGGTATTGGAAGTCTAATTTACATTGTATCAAGAACTAGAGCCCACTTTTTGATGCAAGAAAAGAGATATTGGACTCGTCTCTAGTTTCGGTTCATCTCCCATCTCTCCCTTTGTATTTTTGGACACCCCAAATTTTCAAAATCATAGGTGAGTGACAATTGGGGAATTTAATAAGGTGGATTTTTCTTATCTCACTTCTGGGATTTTAACTGTGGCCATGATTCAATTTAAGATCAATCTTAGGGAAGGATTAGCAAAATATTTCAATATTTATATTGTGAATCGTTCATATTCTTAGATGCTTAATTACGAAGGAATTCCATTTAGATGTAACTGTTGTCATGCATATGGAAATTTAGTTTATGCTTGTGTGTTACCCTTCAAAAAGAGGTAACACGATGAAAATATTGACCTATCTGTTATGAACACCATTTCACGATCCTTCAAGAGGAGACCTGCTGGTATTACTTAAAAAAAATATGGAGATCCTTATTTAGAGTGTTGTCATATTACCTCAATGTAGGATTAGAGGACCCAATTGATCGGGGATAAGGAATTGGAGGTTTCTATGGATTCTATGGTTGGGCACTTAGAAATTAAAGCCGTATTGGAAGCTACTCAAACTTCTACTTTTGATTCAGGTAACTCTATATCATCATTGGTGCCTCTTTCTTTCCTGAATTTAATGTTTAGTCTTTCTTTACCTATGTTTTTTGGGGGGTATCATGAACCCTCTTTTGAATCTGGAAAGTATACTCCATTGGGAAATATTCACACTTCCTCCCTGAGACCATTGAATAGTGATGGGGTATGGAATACTTAGCAATGAGAATTCAATATAATAAGTATATTTGGTGCTCAAGTTTTGGCAGTTGGACTACATTCCATGTAAGGCAAGTAGAAACATCTTTTTGACGATATAGTTAGAAGTAGTTGCACACCAAGTGATTTAGTTAGAGACCACAAACCACCAATAATTTTGCAGTTTCGAACCCAAGCCTATATAAAGGCATATTTTGTAATGGGATGGGGTTTGTAAGTTTTGCTAGGTTTTTTTCTCTATGCTTTTGTAATGAGTTAGTTGGGTTTGATTTGATAAGTTGTTCTTGTCGTGATCATTGTTAGTGATCTATTTTGTGATGTTGCTTGTATGATGTTTGTATTGATGTATAAGGCAAGGAATATTAATCTATTGAGCTAGATATGGAATCCATGTATTGTATATAGTTTTGGATATTAGTATAATGTAGTTGGTGTCTCATATTTTCCTTGCACAATTTATTTATAGTTGATTGTATGATTGATGTTAAGTAGTTTAGAAGATGAAATCTATCTTGGTAATGATTCAATTGCATAGTTGAGTGAAGGAATGAATGCAATAATGATAAAAAATATGCCATCCTATATTATGCCTCCCTAACATTGGTCTTTGTAATTTCTTGCGCGTGTCTTGTGTGACACCTTATCTTGCTAGCATGGTATTGAAAATGTCGGCATCTGTAGGGTTTTTGTTGACGATGCAAGTTGAACCCAGGGTCTGACAAAACACCAACCAACAAAATGGTTCCATTTCTCAGACTTGAGCTCAAGTCTCTTATGTGAGAGTTTAGTACCCTAACCAACTAGAATACAATAGATTGTACCCTTGCACTAGAAATACATGTACCTTTATTCATATTTGCATAAAAATTTCTTTTATTACTTCTTGTTTTGTTATATGAATGGAGAAAGAGGAGGTCTAAGATCAATATCATTTGGAGAGAAACTTGGCCAATAGTATGTATTGAGGAGAAGATAGAAGAGATGACAAATCTAGATAATAAGTGGTATAGAGAGATCGACTTCTTGTTCTTGTTTAAAAGAAGGGTATATTGTAGAATTTTCCATAGGAAGCAATGAATCGTATAGCAAAGCTGAAGCAATATTTGAAGAGGGCCTAAGAAAGAGATTCTTGGCACATATTTCATTGTGGGTAAATATCTTGTTTATCGAGAAGGGGATAATGATAATGAACCTTGATAGCATGGTAGTGTGAACGACATGTTATGGGGGTGGGGTATGAAGCATTGGGAGAATAGGTAGGCATAGAAATGGATCCAAAAGAGAAGTGACTCTAGAGGGATAGAAGACATGCAAGAAGGTATGAAATAAAGAAAGTAGTTAGATAAAAAAGAAAATAGAAAAACAACTAATGAGGAAAGATAGTGTGGATTATAGAGGAAATAAGAACACCAAATATGGGACCATACGGTGAAAGCATGTAAAAGAGTCCTCTATGTCAGAAGGGTGCACCGAGTCTAGGAAATAATAGTGATTAGTTGATGAGAGACCCTCAAAGAGATGTGGAATGGAAGAAAGTGAGAGTTCCGAAGAGAATAGTGGTTGTTATATTTTTAATGGTTATACAAGATCTAAAAAAATTAGCATCATAACATCCTAACCATAATCAAAGGATCACTGAAACAAAGACAAGTACAACAACACAAAATAACACATAGATTTAACTTGGGAAAACATCATGGGGAAGAAAACCCAACAAAACTTCCTCTATATAGAATTCAAAAAAGTATAGTGTAAAACCCCAAGAATAAGAATAATTTCTCCTCTTCCATAGTATACTTTCTCTCTCTCTCTCTCTCTTTCAATGATTGAGTGTAAGGAGTGCATGAATGAGAGAGGAAACTCACCTATTTATATTCATTAGGTGAGTGACTCAAATAAATAACTAGGTTGATCAGGTTCTCTAATTAGGGCCAACCTACCTAAGGTGACTCAAAATACATTTTATATATTACTTTTGTGGGTATTATTTCCCCGATTTACAACTGAGGTTTTACCTCATGACTTTTATATGACCAATTACATTAAGGAAATATTTGAACGGAGGAATAACATCTTCTAAGGAGGAATACAATAAAAGGAATATCTTCCGAAGTTACAATAATTTAACAGTGGTATCATACCCCACAAGGCATAGAGAAGGAAATAATCTAAAGGATGCAGACGAAGAGGAAGTGCCGAATAATGGAGAAACATGTATTATTGAATAAGATATTGTGTAGTTGGATTTGATCTCACTTGGATTTAGTATTTTCAGTAGAAACACACCAAGAAGGAACCCATGCTTCCTCCCAACCCCTTATTTCCCTTTATCAAAAGAAGACTCGTTATTCCTTGAGTTTGTGCGGGAATCAAGTCCCGAAGTAGAAGTTGAAGTAGAATTTAGAGGAATAGAATCTAGCTCTATATAGGAGACTAATCCAGATACAAAAATTTTAAAAAGTCACTAGTAATCTACCATTTGAAAATAGAAGTAGAAGTTCACATGTACCTAAAAGAATGGTGATTACATCAGATTCTACCTTGAGATTGATTGTCTTTGATGGGATAGGAAAAAATGACGCAAAATAACATTGGTTAATGTGTGAGGTGATATGGTCTATGAAGAACATCACTAATGAGGCCGCTAATATTTTTCAATTGGAGATCACATTTAGAGTCAAAGATTTGACATGGCACATGAAGTATAAGATCACTATTATGGTAGGAAAGAACACACTATTGGAAACTATTAAAGTAGATCTTATGAAAGAGTTTCAGAAGCGAAAGTTTGTGTTCTAGTGCATTACTGAGATCAAAGAGATCAAACAAAGAGTTGGTGAGTCTTTTTGGGACTATGACCCGTGATTCAATATTATATTGGAATGATTGAGTTTCTAGATCCAAGATGTGTAGAACTATGAATGGTTCATTGTGGGGTTGTTTCCACATATCATAGTTTCATTAACATAATAGAAGGTGATTAGTCAATCAAAGGATTGAGAAATCACAATTAGGTTAGAAGGAAATCTTGGAGGGAGGCAACATCGGGAATGGCGCAGGTGCAGATGCAACTTTTTGCATTGACCATGCAATTACAACAACTATCTACTTGTAAGGAAGTAAGAGAGAATGTGTGGTGTAGCTTTTGTAGAATGGAAGGCCATCACTAAAATGAATGCTTGATGTTCAAAAAATACATGGGTACCAATTCACCTAGTATTTTTCTTGCGACACCCCCAATTGAGTGGTGCAAGATCTGTCGAAGCTGGGGACACACACCTTCCACTTCCCTAACATTGTAGAAGTACCAAAGCTCTATGTATGAAACGTTTTGAAAATGTTGTAAATCATTCAGGCATGATTTGAATAACTATCATGATATACAATTGATTAAGGATAACACAGTAGATTCATAGTGGGTCCAAGGCACAGAGGAAAACATAGGACTTGATCCCAGAGGACAGTAAGGGGTATCACGTGATGGTTTCCAAGGCCATGGAAGAGGTTATGGAGGAAGAAAAAAAAACGTGAATTTTTTTAATTGTGGAGAGTTAGGACACTTGGAAATATTCTATACTAATCCTAGTACATTGTGTGCATATAATAAAAGATTACCTAGACTTGGTCAAGAAATGGGAAGACAAGCAGGGTTGTTGTAACATGGTGACCATTGAACCAAGGGAGGAGAAGGACGTAAAGGACCCGAAACATGTGTGTTAACACCTGTATTTTACAAAAAGATGCAAGACCAAGGGGAGGTGAGATTTTGTTGATTAAATACTTTGGGCTAAGGATATAGTACAAAGGGGGCTTGATAATCTAAAGAGAAGCCGAGTCGGAAAAGATCCTGAACCATGGTTGAAAGGAGAAGCAAATCAATGGTTTATACCCTTTCCGCCATCCAGAACATACGAACAAGATAGGGGAATTTCGGGCCTCTAACAGCCTGCACACATCAAAGGTTTTAACATTGCTCAGAGCTGATCTACGGCCCATGTCAAATTCGCTGGCTGAAAGTGCAAGGTGGATAAGGAAATGAAGGGCCAGCAGAATCGCATATAATCCTCCTAATCCTACGGACGAGGATTGAAGACAGCATTGACCGACGGGCGTGTTGGTTTCCGGAAAGGTAACGTGCACGCGCGATAACCTTTAGACCACCCAACAGAAATGGGTACGTGCCGCTCGATCCGACGGTTGGAGATCGCAGGATGGTGGATCGACGACGGAAAACGATTCCGGAATGGAGACTTGCGCACCCGATAAACCCCCAGCACCCGGCAGAATATGGTACGTGACACAAGATCGGACGGTTGTTGAACGCCTGGCATCCCATCGACGGCCTAGAAGAATTCCGGAGGAAGAACTAGCGCAGAGGATAATTCCGGATTACCCGGTGGAATCTGGTACGCGGCACTTGATCTGACGGTGTAGTAGTGACGGCGGATCACATCAACGGGCGAGGGTGATTCCATTGAGAAAATTTGCTCGGCGGATTAAGATGGAAGAGCCCAGCGGAATCGGTAGACGAAGCACGATCCGACGGCCCACCCGCGAAGGCAAAACAGATCGACGACTGCAGATGACTCCGGGGCCCAAAGTTGCACGACGGTTAAAGCAAGGAGGCTCGGCGGAAAAGGGACATGTGGCATGTGACCCAAGGGCCAGGAATTCACACAGAAGAGATCGACGGTCAGAAATGAACCCGAAAAAGAAAGATGCGCGAGGGTTAGAGACAAGTAGTGGTTGCGGAAATAAATGCCTCCCACGTGTCAAATCAGGGTGGTCCTATAAAGGCGAAATTGACATCTTCTATGATTATTTTATTTCTCGGGACCCGGCGAAAAGGACCTGTCGATTTGGGCGCTTCCAGTTGTCAAGTACCAAGGCGCATTCCGAGCACACGCCTTCGCAGTGAGCCAGGTAGGACCTCAAATCCTGTAACTTCTGCGCCCCATTCATAGTATAAATTGAGAAATGGACCAACATAGTGAAGCTTCTGTGTCTGGTCGGGTCCCGAACGAAAGAGAAGAGTTCCTGGTAGACAGACACAGAGATGTCTATGACCCTTTCCTGTCTACAGGAAGTGTGGCTGGTAGTAAAGATAGATTGTGGTCCTGTTTTTTACAGGGAAATGATGTTTTAAATGTATGTAAGTCCTTTTTATATTTTTTCGCCCTGGAACAAACCCTCCACTTCCCTGAATTTGCCGAATGGTGCGCGGCGAATTACTCCCCCTCTCAGAGGGTCATAGTGAGTCAGTCTGCGTCTAGGATTTTATGTAAAATTGATGCTGCAGTAGTTAGAGAAAATCTTAATATACCCGAGGATTATCTCGGAAACCGCGAGTCCATGAATGAAGCCATCCTTGCTGAGTTTTTCCGAAGTTGCCCAATTGATGCTCGCTCTCGATTCCTGTCAAGTATCCTGAAAGAAGGACAGTCCCTAGAAAACCTCTCCTTACCTTACCCCTTGCATGTTTTTAGAGCTGAGATACAGTTAGTGATGTCTTTGGTCTGTCAGGTGTTGGGCCTAGATGACGATTGTCATATAGGTCATGTTATCCTTGGTTTCCTGCTAAAAGTCAATTCTTTGAGTCCCGAGTCCCAGTCAGCCCCTGTACTTAATTTAGACGAGTATCTAGCAGAGGCAATCCACCTCCAGCTGACTGAGTTTCCCAAAGTCCAGTTTTTCAGATTCCAAACACATTTGCTTCATATGTTAATATGCTCCAAAGTTACCGAATTGAGGTTCTTGAGTACTCTATCCTCTTCTGATTTGTCAACGCAAATCCACCTGACCGAATTCGCCAATTCGGTCATGTCCGAAGTATACAGGTTGCTGTTCGATGGAGAATTGCCCAGGGTTTTCGACGAGATGAAATATTTGATGCAGTCTTCACCCGAAGGGAGGGTGGGAGACTGGTTCTTGTACAAAGATTTCACGGTTTTGAGAGTGTACGGTTATACTGGTCAGCCCTACAGGTTGCCTTCCTTTCTAACTCCAAGAATTTTTGCGTTGGAGTTTATGAGACAAAGGTTGTTATCAGAAGAGGAGCACTTCGGTGCTTTCAGGAAGTCTTTAAATATTAAATTTCCTTTTAAAGTTGGCCCTTTCATTTTTAAAGGCAAAGGTGCCCTAACATGTATAGAAAGGTTGATGGAACCTATGGATTTTGTTAAAGATGTAAATATGAATTATGATCCATACCAGGTGATTTCCTTAAGAATGCAGGCAAACAGAAACAAGCCGTTTGAACATAAGGCCGTACCAGGATTATCTGAGATAGCTAATTTGCTCACATTCGCTGACGGGTCCCATGCTGAAACAGAGGAAAATCCTGCATCTCATTCAGAGATCCAGATCACAGAAGGTGTCAGTGTTGCTACCAAGAGAAGTTTGGCCGAAGCAGA
>LPNX010680027.1:117053-142276 GCA_001517045.1 Pseudotsuga menziesii
GCCAAGCTCAGAACATGTCCAGTCAGCTGAATTGCTAGCCCTCCAGGAGGAGAAAGACAAACTCTATCAGGAGATGATGGAGTACAAAGGGAGGGCTGGGGAGTTACAAGAGGACAAAGATAAGTGGAATGCCGAAAGGGAAGAACTATTGTCCCAAATCTCAGTAATGAAAAAAGCTCAGACTGCAGAGAAAGAGATTATGGATGAACTAATAAGCCAAACCCCTACCGGCGATAACTTATCTATTGTAGATATCCGAAAACCCTTAGCTGATTGTTCTGCAGACGACTTGTTGGAGTCTATGTCCCAAGTCAGTTTGAAGGAGGAGACCATTAAAGAATTGCAGGCAGAGTACGAAAAGGTGAAAACCGAGTTAACCAAGGTGAATGAAAGCAGAATGCAGCTTTTACAGGACAAGAGCCAATTACAACAGAAGGTTGAGGAATTGAAAGAAAAATGTATTGGGAAGGGCCCCCTTCAAGGGGTGAAACATATCATTTGGGACACCATAAGTATTGAGGTCACTAAGTTCAGGCACTACCTTATTTACATTGATGATTTGTGTGGATTAATAGATGCAGCTCAGCAAAGATTAAAAGTGGTAAACGAACACATGGCGAAGAGGCCTCTCACTACAGCCCAAAATACCCTGAATTTCCTGAATTCATTAACATACCAAAAATTGCATGACTTGGGTATAAAGGACAGAGTCTCTATAATCCTGTCAGCAAAGAAAATTATTCACAAGCACCAGTTAATGAAGATTGTTCAAGATAAATCCAAAGAATTAATGGTACAGGTCAACAGGTTCAAAAGGGAGTTTGAAGGGCTGATCGAAGACAGGTTGCCATGCTTCTGGAACGAGAAGGGTCGAATGCTCTCGCAGGAACATTATAATAATCTGATTGTCAGGGTTCGTATGGACCATTCGAAGTTTAATGAGTTAGAAAAGAGCCTGTCTGGACAAACCATTGTGGACGTGCTAATTGAAGATTTCAAAGTCCTGCAGAAGTTCACGGCTATCAGAACCAGGTTGCCTAAGAAGTCCTACGAAGCCTACATGGAACTCGAGGTAGCCATCCGGGAGATGATGGAAAGCGACACCCCAAGTGTCGAGCAATGGAGGGCTGTAGAGTGGCTGGGGACAACAAAGCTTAATCTTTCTCAGTAGGGAACAGGTGGCATATACCAAAGAGCTGATGAAGCGCGGACGTGGAGCTGTGTGGCCGAGTTTGTTACTCAGTTGATGTGATACTCTATGATCAGTTAGGAATGGAATTGTAACAACTTCCTAGTGGTGTAGGAAATTAGTTACAAACTCTAATTTACGCTGGTCATTCTGTTATTGATCTGCTGGGAGCAGACTTATTGTTTAATCTATATATTGGTGTCTTTTGATGAGATGGGGGTTGGATCCCATCAAGAGAGTTGCTGGTTTGGAAAGACATATCTATTTTGAGTAATAAAGTGAACGCATGAGAAGTTTCCTATCAGAGATTCATGTGTCATTGACATTGCAGTCTGTGCCATTTCCTTTATGTGCTTGTTATTTCCTTTGTGTAACACTAAATTTTGTTCTTCTTTCGTATCTGGAATGCAGTGTTGAATGAGTAGAATTCATATGTTTATGCTCTATTCATTATTTCAGATATTATACGATTTTTCTGCTAAAATTGATATGGAATTCGTCTTAGACGCTCTGTATTGATGGACTGTTTTCTCATCTCTTCCTTTTCACCCAGATCAAACTTAATGACTGTAATAATGTGATTATCTTGCCTTTGATAGTTCTCGTGTATGTATCTTTATGATCTTTTACCTGTATATGACTCCATGCCCAATGGATATGTGATTGGTTTCAGCCAAATGAATGAATGCTTAAATATTGTTTATCATTTGATTTTGTAAGATTTGTGTTGAGAGATCCCTCTCTGGGAGAAAAATATCAATATCTTCCTAAAGTGGTTTTGCTGTTACCTCGGAGTGTGCCCCCTACAACCTAGGTACAATTCTGAGTGCTAACAATGTGAACATAGTAACTTAAGGAGGTGATCGAACAAGAAGTGATATTGTTGGAGAATGAAAAACCATGGTACCAGTTGAGTAGAAGATCAAGAAATTCATAAATCCCCTACACAAGTTTGAAGCTAAGGACTAGTTAGAGTTCCTACATGATGCATAGAGGGTGGTCAAGGAAGATGAACCATGAGAGGAGATATTTGTTAGGAAATGTTGTGTAGGGAGGATCAATTGTGTAGACCACACAAAGAAAAATATTGTATAAGATGGCTACACACAGAAGAGTTACTGTGCAATATGCATAAAGAAGAACAAAGGAAGGCCAAACAATGCAAGGAAGCAAAACACAAAGAAGAACTACACAAGAAGATATATAGTAGTCACCAAGAAGACCTAGTAAGTACCTTTATACAAAGATGTTTAAATTTAATGAATGGTCCTCATGTTGTCAATGGAGTGACTAATATGATTTAAACATTAGTAATGTCAAATGAAGTTGAAGAACCCATTTCTGCACCACTTCTCGAAAGGAATGTGCATAAAGTGGGTAAGAAAAGAAGAACTGGAAAGGATTTCATGTTGTATCTTGAGCTAAGGGGATTTGCAATGAAATATGCAATACTTGATATGGGGGTGGACATCAAAATTCTTCCTAAGAAAACATGGGAGTTGATGGGGAAGCTAAAACTAGTATGGTCTCCCATACAACTCAAACTAGCCAATTAGTACAAGGTATACCCCATCAGGAGGCTAACTGATGTGGAGGTTAAGATTGATGGATTTAATATAGTGGTATACTTCAAAGTAATTGAGATATTGGGGAATACTAATTCCTACCCATTTCTGTTTGGGATTTATTAGGTGTTTGATAACAAGGTTATTATAAATTTGAAGGAGATGCACATGTCCTTCGAATCGAACGAACTGCAAGTAGTGGCTCCTTTGGATGCCACAAAAAGAGAAATATACACATAAATAGTCAAGGATAATAACAACAATGTTGAAGTTAAGAATATATAAAATGTGATTGCAAGGAAAGAATATTCTGTGAACCTTGTTGCTGATGGAGAGCTTAGTTAGTGTAATTTGTGTTATTTTGACATGGATTTGTAATATTCACCCAATCATTGGAATAACCATATCTACGAGGTGTCGACAAGGAGATGTGCAAAAATTAAAAATTATGCGCGTTGAATTGGGTTGGAGCTACATGATACATCGATGTTTGATGGGATTGAGAAAGTGATACTTTCCTCAAACAAATGCAATCCTAAGTTGTGGAGGAAAAGTTAATAAAATCAATGGATGTTGTAACCTAAGGGGAACCTAAATGCTGGTGGATAATGTATAAAGAGGATTTGAACAAGTGGGAAGTAGTTGAGACATGTATCAAGGTGAGGTTCCAGTTTGCTATAAACATGGAATTTTTCAATAGATTTAAGGGGACCAAGGATCCTAGAGAACACATTGAATTCTATTAGCAACGATGAGAGATGAAAATCATATCATGTAGTCAGTGGGTGCACAAATTATACCATACACTATATGTCATACCGCATAGTTGGTATGTTTAGCAATAAAGAAGAAGGTAAACAAGGATTTGTGAGAAGGTATCCATTGAATTAAATGTCACATTTTAGTTTAGTACTACAGGCCCTAGCTTGGACATATTTATCCATTAAATGAAGCATTTAATCTCTAGAGAAATACCATAGAAAAATGTGATGCAAAAGACGATCTGCGCATACCACAAGGACTTGCTACAGCTAAAAAAAATGAGATATTACTAAAAAGTTGATAGTAAGTAGATAGATGAAGAAGAGCATAACTATAACTTGTAGATTAGGGAGATTGTAGGAGAACACACAGTGTAGGATGAGACATCCATCAATACTGTGCTAATGTTTAGAGATACCCTCAAGATAAAGAAATACAATACCATCATCAAGGAGGCACCTAAGATGTCCATCATAGGTGACTACTAGGATTAGGATATAGTCACCTAGATAGTTGACATGTTGAAAGAATATGAAGATCTATTTCCATACAAATTTTTTGAAATGAAAGAGATCGCAGGAGATCAAAAAGAGATGAATATTCAACTAAAGGAGGGGGAAAATCCATTAAATAAAATACCCTGTATATTGAACCCTTAGCATAAGGAAAAAGTGCATAAGGAACTAGACTGCATGCTAGATGTAGGAATTATTTTCCTAGATTAATAATTAGAGTGGATGATCCCAATGATGGTCCAAGAGAAGAAGATAAAATATATTCATATCTATATGGATATACAAAATATTAATGCAACATGTATCCATGACCATTTCCCTACACCATTTACAGATGAGGTACTAGAGAATGTAGGAGGATGGTAAGCCTATTGTTTCACTTATGGATTCTTTGGATACCATAAGGTATGCATCATAAAATAGGATCACATGAACACTAATTTTGCAATATATAATTCCCTTTGGGTTGAAGAATGCACCATTCGTATTTAGCAGGAAACGGTGGTTGTGTTTAAGGAATTTATGCATAATTTCTTGGAGGTGTATCTATATGATTGGACAATGTTCAGTCTATTGAAATATCATTTGAAAGTAATCACTCATGTTAGATAATTTCAAGAAAAATGTAAATATCTCTAAACCTCAAGAAGTGTATATTTTGCACCCCATTTGGAATCCTCTTGGGACATGTTGTGTGGAATGAAGGTTTACAGGTTGATCCGACAAAGATTGCGGTCATTGTGAATTTATCGAGCCCAACATCAGTCAAATAGTTGCGCGTAACTATGGGACATGCTAGATATTATGGGAAATTAATTAGGAACTATGTCAGTATTACAACGTTGCTATAGGAGTTACTAAAGCAAGAAATCAATCATGTATGGATGCAGAAGTGTTAGCAAGCACTCGGCATCATGAAGGATAAATTGGTTACTCTGTCGATTTCAATTTTTCCATATTGGATGTGCATGTTCCATGTGCATGAGGATGCATCATTTGTAGCACTAGGTTAAGTACTAACCCAGTAGGGGGAGGGAAATATTGATCACCCTATGTCCTTCGTCAACATAAAGTTATCTAAAACCGAGAAGAATTATACTGCTATTGAATGTGAAGGCTTGGCGATGGTGTATGCCTTACGAAAATTTCAACACTAGTTGTTGGGCAGTGCTTTCAAGTTATTTCTAGATCATTCTATTATGAGGTATCTAGTCAACAAACCATGTTTGAGGGGAACATCTTCCTATAGTTGCTCCTATTTCAAGAATTTTAATTTGAGGTTGTTTTCAAACCATGGAAGCATAATGTCGTTCCATATTATCTATCCAGGATTAAATCTAGCGAAAATGGAGGAAGTTTGGATGGAGATATCCCTAATATGTAGTTGTTATTCATTGAGTATGTACCAGATAAATTCAATGAAATTGCAACATTTTCTGCGACTGGTCATGTGCCAAAATAGTACACAGTTTCCCAATGCAAGAAAATGATAACACACAATGTCATTTTTTCAGTTAATCGTAAGACAAGTGTACAAGTTAGGAGCCAATGGGATACTGCATATGTGTGTTCTAGAACATGAGCATCTGTTTCTCTTGAGGGAATCAAATGAATGCGTTGTAAGAGGAAATTATGTAGGGAACACTATTTCTCTCAAGGTTCTATGTGCAGGACCGTGGTGGCCTTCAATTTTCTAGGAATCTAAGATGTATTGAAAACAATGTGATGTTTTCTAATGAGTCAAAAATTTATGCATAGGGATGAGATGCCTCTCTTCCCTATTACTATACTCGAGCATTTTAAGAAATGGGAGATTAATTTTATGGGTGTTATCAATCCACCAATGCACAAAAATAACACCTAGTACATCATTACCATGAAAAAGTACCTGAAAAGATGGTCAAAAGTTTCTCTACTGAAGAATTGTACATCTTAGACGGTCATGCAGTTCATATTCAAACATATTATCACTAGGTCCCGATTCCTTAATGCGTTGATGAGTGACCATGGAACCCATTTATTGAATTCCACCATCTGTGCACTCACTAAATAGTTCATGATTCACCACTAGTAGAGCATCTTTTACCATCCTCATTCCAATGGTAACATGGAAGAATTCAATAATATTTTGGATTGGGTACTCATAAAGTTCTACAATGTACAGTGTGATGATTAGGATCAAGGCATTCCAATAGTATCTTGGGAGTACGAAACAACTTGCAAGAGGATCACAAAGCACACCCCATTCAATATGGTTTATGGAAAATAAGAAGTGACGCTGCTAGAATTTGTTGTGCACATCCTATGCATAGTTATTACAACCAACATGATAGATGATGAAACACTTGAGTGTAGACTGGAGGAACTGATGGAACTAGAAGAAGACGAGTTTATTGCATGGTTCAATCAGGTCATTGAGAAGCAGATACAGAGAACCTGACAAGATAGAAACATGAAGAGTAAGACCTTGGAACCCGATGCACTTGTGTTGGTGTATGAAAACACATTTTTTAATAAACCATGAAATCTCAGAATGAGATAGTTGGGTCCATTTTGGATCTTGTTCATCACTAAATTACGAACGAGAAATATTTCCACCTTGGTAGGACAACCAATGAAAGGAATCATCAATGGAATTCATTTCAATCCCTACCATGTCCCATAGGGGAAAGAACGCCTATAAGTCTGTATTGGATGAAAAAAGTGTCATTGTTATTAATTTACATTCATTATTATTCATTGCAATTGATGTATGTAGTCAGTTTCATTATGTTTAGGAGAGAATCAAATGTAGGATTCCATGTTATTAATGAGGGAAGGAAGTAGCATAGCGGTATTTGTCAAGTCACAAGTAAAGTTTCCCAAGTCACTTTGACATGACATCCTAGGTCATCATTCCATTAGTCATGTAACTCTTGTCAGTTAGATTATGCTGTCAATTACAACTACTTATGCCAAATTTAGAAAGAGTGTGAACAAACACTAGTAGTAAAAATCCAGTACTTCATCAAAAAGCACTAAAAAAGGTAACAACTTGAAGTATAGGACATATCTATTTTCATCCCTAGTTGGACAACCTATAAAATCCCCATTCATTAATCTGACCAATAGAAGAGGACATTACACTAAACCCGAGCTTCTAAATTTTTCCCATTAGCCATAATTATGAATTTGTAACATCTAAATGCATGCGTAGATACATAATATAAATACAAAATGAAAACAACTCAATCCACAAACACATAGAAAGAAAATTTCATGCATAATTATCACATGCATATAAATAAAATCATTTCTCATCAAACACAAAAGAGTACCTATCTTTAAACAAAAAAGATCCAAGCATCTAGCTTTGTAAAAGAGATTCACCCAATCTTAGGCATTGTGTCTAGTATATGTTGTTTCTGTTGAGAGGACACCCCCAAGATGGGATATGAGGCCATGTGGGAAAAGGAAACACCTAAATTATTCTCTCACTCATTGCACAACCTATTTTTCTCTCTATGATTATCCAAAACTCTTATAGAGTTTTACAGAGATCTCACTCAGCCATCACAATGATGTCACTCCTTCCAATTCCTCCACACAACACAAGGAAGGAATTACCCTTCACTAATCCACATTTCCCTCAAGGAATCCATCCCTTATAGGGATTATGAGTGTGTGCTATAAGATCCCAACCTGTTGTATGTTGTTAGAGAACCTCCTGTAGCATAAATTATGGCTTCTCAAGCATCCAAAATTAGTATAACTCAATGGGTAAGGATTCCTATCTTTCCCAATGTATATGATCACCTACATATATTTGATATTCCTTACATTTCAAATATATTCCTCTAAATTCAAATTTATGGGTTATTCATAGTATGGAAATAGACATGAACATTAATAGGAACTCTACGTAGTGTAGAAAACATGCATGATATAGTCGGATCAAAATATTGTTGACTCCAAGGGATCATATGAGATGATGGTGAAAATACAACTAACATAGATTTTGACCGTAGAAGAAAAGGACTGTTGATAGATGACCTAACTATCACAACCCCCATGCTTTGATAACTGCATGAACTGAATTTTCCCACCAACCTCACATATGCATTCATTGATTGGGTTAAATACTCAAGAGAAGATAATTGGCTCATAAAATCAAATGGTAGATTTTGGATGAGTACTAAGGTTAACACTTGGAAGCATAGGATTTAGTCTCCCATAGGCCCTCTTTCCTCTTCCCCTTTGGTGGAATCATAGCCCCTCTAATTCTCTTTACATAACCATGTTGGACTATTTTATTAATTTACAACATAATATTTACATACATTTCAAATTGGCATGATAATACAATCATATAGTCCAATAAAAATATATACATCATACATGCCTAGCCATTCACTAGTCGATCCTTATCCTTAAGCTCCGCACTAGGAATCCATACTAGCATATTTACACCATTTACATAATTTTTATTAAATACATCCCAAGTATAAATTTGGTGGGGGTGGGGGGGGGGGGGGGGGTTATCACAATCCCTTCCCCCTTGGAATAACATTGTACTTAGTGTTTTCTAAAAAATTTTAACATTAAGATTAACACCCTTGAGAGTGTTGGTCTGAAAACATATTATATTTCACCCGCAACATGAATATTGTTATACAGCTGAAGCTATATCCTACTCTCCTATTTATATAGAGTGGGTGAATCCCAATTGACAAAAAACAAATCAATTATCACAAAAATCCTAAGATCTTAAACCTTCTTTCATGGAGTTTGAGAAGGGGAGGAAGAGAGGAGAATACCTCTTGTATCCTTGAAATTTGATGGAGTTCCTTGATGGCACTCCTTGCATCTCCTTCACAACTACAAATCTCACCAAAAAATCCTTCCTATTATCCTACAAAACTATATTTAAGAAATATAGGTTAGATATAATTTATTACCAATTCTACATCAACATAAAATTTGAAGGGAAAACATTGAAAAAGAATTGATTCATAATAGATGAACATGGAGAAATAATTACAACCCTAGAAAGTGCCTTCCTTCTCCATAGCCTAGAGCTACTCCCCTACCATCCATGCCTTTGATGACCAAAAACCTTTGTAGTAGAAAAGTCATTTCAAGCCCTCAATTTGTCCAACATGCCTTTACTCTCAAATTTGTCTCCTCTAATTCACCTTATATTCCTTCCTTATATAGAATTGGGGTTTGTGAACCCAATAACTTAACCATGAATGTGGGATTAATAGTTTTGAATATTTTTTATTATTTTCTTCAAAAAACCCAATTGACCTAGTTTTTTAGCCATCAAACTTGATTTTCAATATTTCCAGGACAATTAATACCCATGTTAGGAATTTTTCCATTGTATGATTTATATGAACTTGGTTTTGACCTTTAAGTGGTCATGTACTTGTCCTATTTAGAGCCACCTTTGTTTTCAAATATTTCTTCCTTTGTGGAAGCAATAGTCAAATGAGATATTTAAGCTCTTAATTGTTCCAAAATTCTAATCTTCATGTTGTGGGAGAAATAGAAATATGTTTTTAGACCAACACTCTCAAGGGTGTTAATTGTATTGTTAACGGCTTCCCACTAATGTGTGAGGTCCAAAGCTATGTTGAGGGCCGAAATACATTGATATTTATTTTATTATAATACTCTTTAATGATGAAGGTAGGATGGTAAGGAGTAGGATCTTGAGTGCAGGAGTTTGAAAAGCACCTGCAAGTCAAATAAGAAATAACCCAAATATACAATATATTCTTGAGGCAGGTATAGCCATGCCTAGTAGTAAACAAGCATAGCCATGAACAATACATAGTGGATCTATGTCAAAAGAAAATATTACAAAAATGCATACATGCACTTTGATGAGTGAAAAATATCTAGGTCTTCATGGTACTTTGACATGGTAGTTTAATCTTGCGCAACTAAGGAAATGCATCGATGAGTGATACAAATGTTTTTCCCAAGGTATTCAAACAAACCAATGATAGTATGAATTTATATCATGCGAATAAATGAGATGATGTCGAGCATAATTAAACACCATTTGATTACTAGTCATTGATGTATACCTTTAACAGATGAAAGGAGGCCCACCGATAATGATGGTGGAATCCCAAATACTTGAGTGAAAACAGAAAAGTGTGAATATATGTTATGGAGTTGACCAATTGTAGAATCAAACAATCAGGGGTCATTGATGTATACCCACTGTCATTTGTGAGGAAACTTGCCACTAATGACTGCAAGATCCAAGGTACTCATTGGGGTTCCTAGATCCACTTCCTAGATGATGATTTGGCATCAATATGAATGGATTTGTCAAAAGGAAGGACTTAATGCATCCAACATAAACCAAAAAAAAACTAAGATCAATAGGATGATATAATTTAGTAGAGCTGCGGGATCCAACACTGTGTACCGACACAAGGAAGGCCAACATGATTGATTATGAATATTTTAGGAATGGACAACACTAGTTTGACTTCCCTTAAACACATAACATGGCGCATAGTGACACTTGGAAACATAATACTTGAGTAACCAACCATTGTGAAATTCTCCAATTCCAGATGAATTAATGAAAGATCCATAGATGATAGGAGGGATAACCTATCGATGAATATTTGTTCAAAGTATTGGTACAACTTCCTAAGGAAAATGTAAATGGTGTACTTATAACTGATGCAGGGATATGCGTCATGTTCAAGGGTGACAAGGACTGACTGTTTCCATTTTCTCCATGATGAATTACGAATAGATTCAGTAATCTTCCTTTTTGGATTTTTGTGTTTTTTAATTTTTAGTACTTTTTCATTTATTATTAGCTCAAAAAAAGAATAAAGAATGCTATGGTACATGGGAGGGAATGAGTGTTTCATGGACGTACTCTGTTTTTCAAGAGAACGGGTTAGGCCAAAGAAAATATACGTATTGCAAATAAGGTCTGAGCTACTTTTGCACTATCTTACAGATGTTCACTCCATTGGTTGGCTATATGAAGCAGGATTATGTGTTAAAGGATGGTGAAATAGAACCAGGTAACTGTGATTATCCAGCTTGGTGCAATGAACAAGTAGGAAAGGGGAAATGTGGTTTATTTCATGTTAATTCTTGCGACAAACACCAAAATCATAAATCACAATGAATCATGATCCATCAACTAATTGAATCAAATAGTTCTCACATGTATAGGTCAACTTAAATAGAAGCCAATTGTTTATAGACATCTTGAGAAAAAAGTGACTGCAAAGGCATGTACACAACATAAGAAATAAGCACCGAAGCAGTAAGCACAAATGTTCATGCAAGTATTTTAACACATGCTTATGTAAACTAACACAAAATAGTGATCCCATCAGGAAATGGTCAGAATTGTATGGAAGAGAACTATGCGGTCTCAAATTCCAGGTCATGATGGGACTAATTGGGATCCTAGGATGATGAGAATAACTCAACATGGGAACCAAAATGGAAATGGGGTGCTTACTAGGGTGTCCTAAGTTCAATAGGATCTTTTGTCAGAATGGTGGAAAATACATATATGATTGGTTGATACACCAATTTCCAACATGTTTGACCCGATGGAAATTTTGGGTTGCAAAATGTTTAAATACATATTCACAGAGGGATAACCTAAACCTATATGCATTCTTCCAAATATACTTGATAATATTAAGGAACATACAAAGGATGCTCCTATACTTGGGTGGATTTAAACCAATTATGCTCCCAATGGCCCCACAAAAGATGTCGTCAGGTGGGTGAAACCATTTATAACTTCAAGGATAGTTTCATCTGATGATAAATTTTCATCCAAGAAATCAAGTGATCTAGGAGAGCTCACAACCAAAATGGGCTAAGTAACTGGATCATATTCCTCCATCAAGGGAATATTTTGATCAAATCCTACCAAAGCAATTTGAATATCTTCATATGACACTTCTACTATATATTAGGGTTCCGGTATCATAAAGTTTCCTACGACGGAACCATTTTTTATGAATGATCATACCCTAATGTCTTGAACCTCCTTTATAGAATCCTTAATGACAGGAACATTCAACTGTACAACAATTTCAAGCATGAAGTAATCTAATTGGTTGATCATGATAATATTCCCCCAATGAGGGAATCGAATCACTCAGGAATCTGAATACACTATAGCCATCATCACATGTATACAACTACGTCCAACTAATAGAAAATTGTAATATATAGGTACATATACTACCTCAACATCCATTGCTAATGTTTCACCACCCCATACAATAGGGCAGGCTACAATGAGTCCATGAGGAGAGAACGAATGCCCATCAAATGTTTTTTGCATAGTATGGGATTGAACTAGGGTGGGTGATATTAATTCTTTCCAACATTTAAATGAAATAACACAAGTTGAGGCCCCTTCATCGACTATGGTTCGAAAAATGTTCTTATCATGAGATGTTACTTTAGTCTGAAAAGCAACTTCAGAAGGGATCCTATAGGTTAATTGGTATATGTCTAATGTGATCAAAGTCACATCATATGGATCAACAACTCTACTTGAATACAATAGTTCCTTTCTTTGTGCAAGACAATATTGCAATACCTCCATGGTAGACATGGAACATGGTGCTTGAGCTATTTTTTCAACAACATTTTTGTTATGAGAAGCTCATGTTTTAGGATTATGCATTGTTCTATGTAGAACATATTTGGGGGGATGTGGTACTATGTCTATGGTTGGTTTCTCAATGGGAAGAGAACCACTTGGTTGTGTTTCTAATTTATCCGATGTTCTAGTAGGTATATCATAAGAATGGGATCTTGTTTGAATTTTAACCTCATTATCACACATGAATACATTGGCATTGGGATCACTTCCCCCTTGCAGGGGTTTTGACTGATTTAATCCTGGTGGAGGTACCCGTGTTGTAGAACCCATTTGACGATGGTGGTACATAAAAGTTTTCATCAATACAACATATTATTGTTTCCCACTGTCTTGAGCTAGATTTAGTGCATATCCCTTCCCAAATTTAGCATTCTGCTTAGCCTTGTATTTCTTCTTCTTTCCTTTAAGTTCCATGGATTGAACTATGAGAATTTCAAAAGTTTGGGAAGGATTAACACTATGTTTACCCTTGTACTTATTCTTCTTTCCCCTAAGGTCCATGGATTGAACTATGAGGATTTCAAAAGCTAGGGAAGGATTAGCATGTTTCTACATATCTTGGCTAGCTGTAGGTTGCGAAGTTTGAACATACATTTGGCCCATTTGCTGGGTAATCTGCTCAAGGTTGTTGTGAAACTCATCATATCGTTGACATGAGTTCCATGTGGTGGCCTAGATGGATCAAATGTAGGTATTGCAGGTTGTTTCCAAAAATATTGGTTACTTTACAGAACCTCACCACTCCATTGTAAAATGGGATTCATGGGTGGATTTCCCCCTTGCGGGGTTATAGTCCAAGGATATTGGATATTTCTTGGAATTTGAACACACCATTTATGAACGGGTGGATTCCCCCCATGCATGGTTAGACTCCAGTGAGATTTGTTATTTCCTAGAATATGACGACACCAATTTGGTGGTCCATGGATTTGACTAGTATTCCAAGGCAGGTTTCCCCCTTGTGAAGGATGCCCCCAAGAATATTGGTTACTTCTTGGAACATGATCAATGGGTGGATTATCTCTTGATGGAGTTAGGTCCCAAGAATACTGGTTATTTCCTAAAACCTGACCATTGGGTGGATTTACTCCTTATAGAGTTGGGTCCCAAGAAGATTGGTTACTTCTTAGAACCAGGCCATTCCATGGATTATTTCCTTTGTTTTGATTGGAATTCCAAGGTATGTTTCCTCCTTGTGAAGGTTGGCTCCAAAAATATTGGTTACCTAATGAAACCTGACCACTCCATTGTGGAATGGGGTTTATAGGTAAATTTACCCTAGGAATTGTGCTAGGATAAATCAGAGGATGACCATATGGTGCATTTCCTCCCATTGGTGAAGGATAACTCCAATTGGTATTTGTGTTTCAGGATGCATTATTTCCTCCAAGAATATTAACATTCCATAGGAAAGGGTTTCCCCAAGAAGTAGAACCTAGACAACTATTGGGCGTGCTAAGAGGATTTTGATAACCTCCCACAACCATTTTAGGCTGCATTGATGTGGTCCCTTAAAATCATAATGAAGCCAAAGGGTCAAGTGTAATGTTTTTCATATTATTCCAACTTTCAAAAAAGATTAACCAATGACTCAATTTCTGTAAGTATGACCTGGTTTAAAGGATGTGCCAAGGGTATATTTACATGAGAAACTATTGACATTATATTGTTTCAATTTCAATTAAAGTAAGATTATCAAATCTATTTATGTTTCGTCCATGATGTGATAAATTTTGAGAATCAGTTTAACGTTGTTTTTTTGTAGTAACATTTGATTGGGTTTATAAGTTGTTCAGTTTCAAAGTCTCAAAGGTGTGGTTCATGTATTTGCCTCCACAATGTAGTGGGGCCCTCAAGCTTGGGTAACTTGCCTCACTGCCACCTTGACGAGTGAATCGAGAAATTAAGCACCCTGAAGTTTAATAAAATGATTTGTTTATTAGAGTATACCAAAATACAGTCATACAATGCTAAAGGAAACTAGACTCAACAAAAATCAAAGTGTCCACACATCTAAAAATTTCCTACAATAATAAGAAAGAACAATTCTTTCCAAAGAACCAAAGTTTAGTGAAAATATGGATTTAGAGGGCCTTCCAAAACATTAGAGGAAATTTCAACTCAAAATGGGCCTTTTAACCATAATTCAAATTTCATGTCATCATGTGTTAGCCAATGAAATTGCTTTAAATTTGAAATACTATATAGGTCTTACACAATTTTTTAATATAAATTTGGGGATAGGTATCATAAAAAAACTACTTTTTTGTTCGTATTTTTTGACATATCTCCCTGTGTTTTTACTCAAATTTCGATCGGGAGAGCTCCTTGGATGCAAAATTAAATTCCACATCCAACGAGTACCCATCATCATCACATTGTTCAGGTATTTCTTGTTTTTGGGTTAGTGGGGTCCATCAAAAGTATGCCGAATGGGTACTCATTGGATGCGGAATTTAATTTCACATCCAACGAGCTCTCCTGATCGAAATTGAGTAAAATCACAACGAGATATGTCGAAAATACGAACAAAAAAGTAGTTTTTTTCTTTTCTTCCTCCAAAATTAATAAATATTATTTTATTATTTTAACTATTATTCTATTATTTTTCTTAGGAGGCCCATTTTGAGTTGAAATTTCCTCTAATGCTAGTAGCCCTTGAGGAACATCATGCCTCAAAATTACTAAATAGTGAAGGTATGAGAAACAATTACACTGTTCTTAAATCACCAAAGGTGCAAGTGTTATCTCTTGGATACTCACCCTCCCAAGGAGCTGAAACAACCTTTTGCATGTCTCAGGTATTGCAAGTTCCCCCCACTCACAACATCTCATCTGATTCCCTAGGAAAAGAAACTATGGTTCCCAATTCACAATTGGTGTCCGAGAGGGACAGTCGTCAGTCTAGGATAAATAACATAGACTATATATCTCAAGAAAGTGTTGTCACCTCGAGGACTTGTCACTTAATTGAAATAATGTAATGTGCTCATATCCCATCAAATAAGCAAGAGGGGGGGTACCACCCTTACTAATTTGGTTTTACCTCATTCTTAATGCATCTGTTAGAAGCACTTTCCTGGCATGCAATATTTGCTACTAATGGATTTGATATTCTCTTTAATCAATACTAGTTTCAAAGTTTTGTGGCCTTGGAGTGTTAAATCTCTAATCTTATTCCAAGGACCTAGCCTAATCTAAGTCAGTGATATAAAAAATAATCTTGATAGATTTTAGATTAAGCGTTGATTTTAGGGTAGTTTGCTTAGTTTCAAGGAGTGATGGTGAAACTGGTGGTGTTTGTGACTCAAAATGACGAACCAATAAAATGCACAATGCTCACTACTCTTTCCATTATTTATATGAGAATTGATTCATAGTTTGATCTAGGAGCGAAGGAAACTCTCACAATTCGATATTGTTCACAAAATATGTTGAAAATAGCTTAAAGAATGAAAATTGCATACACACATAAGGTCAATAAAAACTATTATTATGACTTCCCAACATGTAACTATGTCTGGATAAGATATATATTACAATAGGGAAAAATCATGAGGCCTTGGAGACTATCTAGATGCATACAAGTGTCTACTAAATATTTGACCCTCAAACCCCCCTAGGTGGGACATTGAGCTTCCTAATCATCCAAAACGGTCATGAATGCATGTGTGAACATGGGAAAGGCATGATGGAACATAAATGGAGGTATGACAGGAGTCGGTGAGAACATGGGTGAGTGGGAGTGCCTCAAGGAGACAATAAATTCCCAAGGAAGTCCAAAAACCACCTAACTCATGTACTAACGCCTCAAGTCAAGCACAATCCCTGAAATTGGGGGTGAGGGAGTGCGTTCTAGTTGAATTTCATCAATGTGGGTTCCTTTGTTGTCGGAATGATCAACCTGGAGCACCTCAAATATGTAGAATGATCAACCAGAAGCACCTGAACTATCAATAAATGACCAATTTCCCTAAGTCTAAACCATATAATCACTACATAGATGCAAATGAAATGTGCCTAAGGTATATGACCATGGTACTAAGGTGGATTATTCTCTAACAATTTCAATGAACTTCTATACTATGGAAGAGTAAGATGTTCTTTGAGAACCTTCAAGCATGTGAATTGCAAAATAGAATCACTTTTACAAAATTGAAAAATAAGTTTTCAAATTTTTAGTAAGGGTTCAAGAGGTTGGATTCAGACATAGTATGCGTTCAATTGCTTCAACTAGCACTAATTGGAAATGGAAAATGTTTGAATGTTCAATGTTTTTCCTGTTTATAATAAGTCTCTCAAACTTATGTTTAAATGTAGGATTGTGATTCAATTTTGATTTTTCAATTGCATAATGTTTTCTTTTTGAATGTTGAATTTAATGTTCCAAATTTATGGTTTGAAAATCAATTCACACTACATAATTTGAAGGGAAAATCTGATGACATCCGACAAAAAAGATTGTGTCATCGGATTTCACCTTCAAATTATGTAATTTGATTAATTTTTTTTTAAATTGATAGAACTGCATGTCATATTTTCAACGTCCCTCGCATATCCGATGAAGATGTTCATGTTGGATTTTTGAAGTCCCTCGCATATCTGACAAAGATAGAACTACAAGTCGATTTTTTGACGTACCTCGCATAAATGATCATATATACATCAATTTATCATCATTGTCATCATCATCATCACCCTCTTCCTCATCAACATGTTCATCATCATTGCCATTCTCATCACCCTCTTCGTTATCACCCTCTTCCTCCTCATCATATTCATCATCAATATCGTTGACATCATCATGATCATCATCGTCATCATCATGATCATGATCATGATAATGATGATGATCATCACCACCACCACCACCACCACCACCATCATCATCATCATCATCATCATCATCCTCATCCTCATCATCGTCGCCATCATCATGATCATCATCGTCGCCATCATCATCATCATCATCATCACCATGATCATCATTTTCATAATCATCATCGTCATCATGATCATGATCATCATCTTCATCTTCATCATAATCATCATCATAATCACCATCACCATCACCATCACCATCATCTTCATCATCATCATCATCATCATCATCATCATCACCATCATCATCATCATCGTTATCACCATCACCATCATCATCATCATCATCATCATCATCATCATCATCATCATCATCATCATCATCATCATCATCATCATCATCATCATCATCATCATCGTTATCACCATCACCATCATCATCATCATCATCATCATCATCATCATCATCATCATCATCATCATCATCATCATCATAATCATCATTGTCATCATCGTCATCGTCATCGTCATCATCATCATAGTCATCATCATCATCGTCGTCGTTGTCATCGTCGTCATCATCATCATCATCATCATCATCATCATCATCATCATCATCATCATCATCATCGTCATCATCATGATGATCATCATCATGATCATTGTCATCATGATCATCATCGTCATCATCATGATCATGATCATCACCACCACCACCACCACCACCACCACCATCATCATCATCATTATCATCATCCTCATCATCATCATCGTCGCCATCATCATGATCATCATCGTCGCCATCATCATCATCATAATCATCACCATGATCATCATTTTCATAATCATCATTGTCATCATGATCATGATCATCATCTTCATCTTCATCATAATCATCATCATAATCACCATCACCATCATCATCATCATCATCATCACCATCATCATCATCATCGTTATCACCATCACCATTATCATCATCATCATCATCATCATCATCATCATCATCATCATCATCATCATCATCATCATCATCATTGTCATCATCGTCATCGTCATCGTCATCATCATCATAGTCATCATCATCATCATCATCATCATAATCATCATCGTCATCATCGTCATCATCATCGTCATCATCATCATAGTCATCATCATCATCATCATCATCGTCGTCGTCGTCATCATCATGATCATCATCATCATCATGATCATCGTCATCATGATCATTGTCATCATGATCATTGTCATCATGATCATCATCGTCATCATCATGATCATCATCACCATCACCACCATCATCATCATCATCATGATCATCATCATTGTCACCATCATCGTCGTCATCATCATCATCATCATCATCATCATCATCATCATCATCATCATCATCATCATTGTCGTCGTCGTCATCACCATCATCATCACCATATTCATGATGATGATGATCATTGTCATCCTCATGATCATGATCATCATTGTCATCTCCATCATCATCATTATCATCACCATCATCACCATCATCACCATCTTCACCACCACCACCATCATCATCATCATCATTGTCGACATCAACATGATCATCATCGTCATCATGATCATCATCGTCATCGTCATCATGATCATGATCATGATCATAATCATCATCTTCATCATCATCATCTCCATCATCATCATCAATATCGTCGCCATCATCATGATCATCATCATCATGATTATGATGATGATGATCGTCATCATCATCCTCTTCCTCATTGACATCTTCATCATCTTCATCATCATCATCATCTTGATCGTCATCGTCGGATTCATCATCATCGTTCATATAACCTAGGTGAAGGTGGGGTGATATACCAAATTTACATGTATGTGTCTATTTTTGTGTACAATATTGAGTATAAAAGTGCATATCATGGTTATAAATTTTAATACTTATATAAAATATTTCCCATTAGTATTTTTGAGACTGTATTTACATGAGTAGGTAAATCTAATCATTTTGAAATAAGAAATTACTTTTACATAGTTCCAAATTTATGGTGAAGCAACAAATTATTTTATTAAGGTATTAAAGTGATTAGAATTATGAAAAACAAATTTACTATAATTTTTTTATATACTTTTAACCTGATCAAGATTTGAAGTCTTTTTGGGACAACAATATAGAAGAAATTGGTATCTATTCCAGAACAGGGCACAATTTATATAGGAATCATTTATATGTATTCCTTGACCAATTCTTCTTATTTTTCCTTTTATTCATGGATGGTTAAACTTCATTTCTTTTATACAATATGGATTTATGAAAACCATTTGCAACATCATCATTATTCATTTTGGAAAATATTAGCTTTTTTTGTAGTTCCAATATTTACATCAAGCTTGACGATCTTGAACACCCAACTTTATAAATGGAGAGTTGAGGAAAATATCCTTAGTAAGATGAAGAATGAGTCTATATAGGATTTCTAGCCTAAATTTGGTTTTCTATTCTAGGCATGGAACCCACTCTCACTTTTTGGCACCAATGTTGTCCATGTGTTGGTTGATAATAGAAATTGACATGAATATTAACTAGAACTTATAAGGAAGTTGTATAACACATTCCATCTTGGTTTATATTTCCACAATTAGCTTATTTTCATGTTATTATGTAATGAAAATATTCTAATATTAGGTTAACTCAAACACAACCCTAAATAACTCATGTTCAACTAAAAAATGGACTAGATAGAGAATAACAACACCATATGGCATAATCACTCTATAGCATTCCCTCGTCCATCCTTCAGACCTCCAACAAAGCTGTAGCCTCAATTTCAGTTCAAGCAAATGCATATTTGGATCAAGAGCAATAATCTCATTAGTATGCGATGAGTTCCCTATCACAGATACAGTGAATGCGCTAGAACATTCATATGCATATTGAGTTTCCCGAGCGGATGATACTGAAAAAGTAGAGACGATTGACCGAGTTTTGAAATAGTTTGGGAGCTATAAGCATTTAACCCACAACAGTGGACCAAGAAAAAACACCCTTTCTTTAATTTGCAACCAAATAGAGGGAGATAACTGTTGATTTGGAGGGAGCCATTAATACGGGTATGAGTTCGATTGTGATAGGGAGACATTAAAATGGGTTTGAGTTCGATTGCAATAGGGAGTCTACTAAGTTGGATGCCACAAAGGAAACATAATTTATTGAGCAAAACTACATATCCAGAGCAAATGCCTCCCAAATCGGTAAGTAAAAATGTCAAAACCTCAAATTTTCACAAAAATTTAAAATTTTGAGATAACATAAAATGCTAAATCTGCGGTTTACTAGTGGTTTGCAGAAAAACAAATAGTCTAACAATTAGTATTACATATTTTCAAATTTTGTTAACTAAAACAATTTCCTTTTCGTAACATAAATAAGGTTTACTTGCGTATTGTTTTATTTCCGTTTATTGATGAGTCTTCTTTATGACAAGTAGGCAGAATCTAACTTTGAATCCTGAGCCTACTTAGCATTTATGCTAACTTAGAAAGATTACTGGTTCTTACAGGTTTATAGGTATGATCGAATAAGTAAACGTTTTAAATTCATAAAGTATCAAGAAGTGTTTCTATTTGCTATTAAAATGCTTAGTAGATAAGATGATAAATTCCAAGCAACTTCAATGAGGTAAAGTAGTTTCTTTTCTTCAGTTATTCTTTGTAAGCAAGTTCAAATAAAAGAGTTCCTATCTTTATCGAACCTAGCGAAAGTAAAGATACTTAATGTGACTTTAAACTTGTAATATTTGTTACATAGTAACTTCTACTTTGATTTGCATATCTTGCAATGTTATACCTATGGTACCATTGTATCATATACATTATCGCATTATTTAATTGAGTATCAAGCTGATCGATAATTGCATTATGTAGGGAAACTTACAGCCTGTAAAATTTTTAATATTATAAATTTGATTAGTGTAAAACAACTGCATCGTTTCACATGGAAAATTGTTTTCCTTTATTTCTTAAATCTAAGTCAATCCATGTTGTTCCAATTGATTATGGACTTGAGTAGGATTATTCTATATAATTTTCATTATTACTATAACTCCTTTCTTACATTAAGTTACTGTTTATAACAGCTTTCAAGCTAGATATTTCTATAATGATCAACATTTATCCTATGCTAAGTTCGAGTTATCTTGTATAAACACAATAATAACATACCCATAAATAATCCTGGTAAATTACTATCAATCCACATGTTGCGAAGCAACTAGTGACTATGAAGATCTAAACCAAATTGAACATTGTAAAAGAATTTGTGAATATATAATCCTTTACTATGCTATCCAACTCATTTCGATTTCATAAATTATAACCATTCGAGTGTTGGTTTATAAGTAATTTGTTTGGTTTAAATATATGCATATATATCATGGTTAGGTAATTATAAGAGCCTACTTGTCGTAAGCATGATCGAATTTGAGATTAACCAATGTTTAAGTGGTGATCACCCTTTTGCTAGGTCAACGTTAACTTAACGTTGTTATCCAAACACCAATGATGAGCTATCAAACCATATGATAAGCAATACATGTGATTTATGGAGTGATAAACAAAGGCATACATTATAGATTTATGCATCATTTGATAAGAATCATTGTTTAAATGATTGGAAATATTTGTAATGTAGGTGACTATAGAACTTCGACCCACACATGTTTTGATTTTCTTGAGACATGTGGTAATCTCCTGGCCATGTATTGGAGAATATATAACTCTTAAAAATCTAACACCTTGACATTCTCACTCTGCAGTTTATGCTGGCCTTCGGGCTGCTCTGCAAGATTTTCATGGCGGCCGTGGGTTCTTTCCTATTCCATTTTTTTCTGAGTCTTGAGTTGATGTTGCTATAGTCTTTAGTGCTTAGTCTTATCGCCATTTATTTGTAACTGTGGGTTTTATCCTGCAAGAGTTTGTTGTTTTCAATGCACTTGACTTGTGGCCTGTCTATCCTCCATTTTGCTCCTTCCATGGCCTGTCACTGCTGTGCAAAGCTGAGACTTTACTTGCTGTTAGAAAGTGATTTGCCATCGTCGTAGGGTTTGGAAAACTGTGTGCATGCGTTGTTGTTGGTGAAAGTCTCTCCACAAGACTTCTTGTCATTCTTATATTAGGTTATTTGTTAAGTGTTGTTTTTAACATATAGCATGGTGTTTTTTGCAATAGGGTTTACATTATTTTAAGAACTTCGTGTATTGACACCGTGTATTGAAATCTCCTTGCAGGGACTTGAGACTACATTCGTCAACTGTGAAGAAGAGTATACCGGCTGTCTTCGAAGGCCATGGCTTCAAAAGGGTAGGCCCTGTGGTCAATGTTTGGGTTCTTTCCCTGCTTGTATCAGGGTTGTCGATTGGAGAAACCCTAAGCTTGGAATCTTTTCTAGCTTCACCATTAGCTATGTAGTCTCTTTTTAAAGGTTGCTGTCATTTTTAACAAGTCTTCAAACCCTTGCTAGTCGATGGGTAGACCCGGCCGTGAGATGGGTGTTGTATTTGGTTTAAATGTTCAGCCTTATGGCTTGTTAATGTAAAACAATAGTTTTGTTAAGACAGATCTGTCTTCGAGCTCGGACTCGGTTTACAGTATTACTATTTGATACTCTATGTAACTTAGGGTTTTTACCCTATTCGACTGTGAATGAATTTTATTACTGTTTAATATACTTTGTAATAGATTACTGTTAATGTTTTTAAGAATGTCACTCAGTCATGGTTAATTTATAAATTTTACTTGTTTTACTCAGAAATGTGAGCTAGGGTTTTCCTATAGGAAACCCTTGTTTAAATAAATCTTTCAATTTAATTTTTAATAGGTTCTGTTACTTTTTAAACTTGTTTTAATTAGTGTTACAAGAGTTTTGTTAAAATTTCCAGTTATAGCATTACAATTATCTTTTTATTTGTCCTTAATGGATTGTAAACAATTTATAATAGTTTAATTGTTTATTAATTAAACAATCCAAGTAATCAGATTATAGCTTAAATATTTGTCATTTGTAAATATAATATTTGTTTTAGGGTTTCGACCCTGTAGTTTACTTTTATAGGTATATCCTGTTTGTAATTTTTTTAAAACAGTTCTTTTCATAGATAGACATTTATTTATATGTTAGTTATTATGATATTCTATTTGTTTTATTTAATAAATGACATATAGGGTTTATTTAGAGTTCTTTGAAAAGATGTACATAAAATCTGTAACGTAGTTTGTTCTTTATAATTTATTTTATTTTAATAACACCCTACTTAGGTTCGAGTGTTTGTTAGACTTAGTTTAGTTGATAATATTAGTAAATAAACTAAGTATTTGTAGTTTAATTGTTTATTTAGCTGAATGTAATAAAGTAGTTTGATAGGGTTATTTCTACTGTATTTGCAAATAGTTAACATGACACAGTTTCACCTCCAACATATTTTAACTTAAAATAAAAAGAAGAAAAAGCCACTGTTTGTAACCACAATATCTTAACTACTAGGGTATTTTCTTACCATAATAATTATTTTACCTGTACTAGTTTACTGCCATTTCTTTTCCAGTGCATTTACATAAATAAACTTGTAGAAACAATAACATAGATAACTAGGTTATTGTTCTTTCTTGATAATAATCTACATTCTGAAATAAATTACTCTGCTATTATAAAATGTAGAACCACATCTATTCAGTTCAGTCTCGTATCATTTTCTTCATTTACTTTAAATACTCGGTCTGTGCTAGAGTACGGTCTGGTCCTTCCAGACGTGGAAAAACACAGATTAGAATTATTTTCCATCTATTTCAGATTCATTTCTTCAATAATATAAAGATTACTAACTCTAACATTTTACCACTAAATATTTAACATTCATTTAACAGTCAGATTCACATTTAACTATCTAACACAGTAGAACAAAAGAATGAAGAACCTGATTAGAATGGACAACAATAGTGTTAGGAGGCCATTCCTCCCTACCAAACTCCTGGAGAGCGCTTAAACAACGCTTCCTCAGGACCCCCGAGCCTATTCCTGGTTGTCTTGGCTGAGAACTGGTGGAGCATAGACTAGTCCAATGACTCAGTATCACACTCTGCACTCAGCAGTAAGATCCTTCAGCTGAAAAGTTGCACTAGATCACTTAGCAGTTATCCCCTCAAACTCCTTCTACAATTCCCTTCCATTGAATTTTATCTGAAGTACATTCACCTGAATGATCACTTCTCTAGAATGAGCAACCTCAGCTCTCTTCAATGGGCATTTTTATAAAGATTGCCTAGGTCTTTTGGGTCAGTTATCATTAATTGAGCCACCTGCTCTGATTGCACTTTCTTGGGGAATCATGACCCCAAATGTAGGGAGGTTGCCACTTGCAACAGTTGGAAGTGGTTTGAAGATGCTGCCACATGTCTGTTTTCTCTCCACCTAGTCTCCTCCATCAATTTGACCAGTAAACACTCTTTTAATAGCTCTCCTAAGCTGTTGTCTCCGACCTTTATTTATTTATAATTAAAATATTCAGAATTACATTAAATATCCTTGACTCTGCTGAGTCATAAATTACAACTTAGCATAAAAATTAACATATTGTCCTTAAATAAAATCAAATAAGATAATATTGTTTTTGCAAAATTGGGGCATGTGACATACACACCCCCTTAGAACATAACATCGTCCT
>LPNX010680027.1:142323-165071 GCA_001517045.1 Pseudotsuga menziesii
GCATAGAATTGGATATGCATCTCGCATATTACTTTCCAATTCCCAGGTGGCTTCCTTTGAACTAAGGTGCTTCCATTGCACCTTCACCTGTCCAATGGTGCGGTTCTGAAGTGTGATCTCCCTTCGCCCGAGGATACAGTCTGGTTCCACCAGAAAATATCCTTCTGGTTCCACTTGTACATCATTCCATTTAACAACATGAGTAGCATCATGAACATATTTCTTTAATACAAAAATGTGAAAAACATTATGTACTCTTAAATTGGGTGGTAATGTTAATTGATAAGCTACTTGTCCAATCCTGGACAGTATTTCAAATGGACCATAGTAACGAGGTGCTAGTTTTTCACAACTCCCCAATATTAGAGAGATCTTTTTGGGCCTCATCTTGATGAACACATTTTCACCTACCTGAAACTCCTTTGGAGTTCTTTTAGGGTCTACTTGACTTTTCTGTCGATCCTGTGCCACTTTCAGATTACCTTGTACCTGCTTTACAATTTCTTCCATTTCCTTTAACAGTTCAGGACCTAATACCAATCTATCCACTCGATTAATTCAAGAGATAGGAGTATTGCATTTCCTTCCATACAAAATCTCGAAAGGACTAAATCTGGCTGATGTCTGATAATTATTATTATAAGCAAATTCTACCAGATGCAAATAATCCTCCCATTTACCTGGATGCTCTTTCACATACATTCTTAATAAATCTTTCAGTACTTGGTTTACTCTTTCAGTTTGTCCATCTGTTTGAGGATGGAACAAAGTACTAAAATTTAATGTAGTGTTTAATCCTTTGAATAGAGATTTCCAAAATTTACCTATAAATTTAGGATCTCTATTTGAGATTATGACTTTCGGTATTCCATGCAGTTGGAAAATCTGTTTTAGAAAGATATCAGCTATATTTGCAGCTTTATATGTAGTTTTAACAGGTATAAAGTGAGCTGCTTTACTTAACTTATCAACCACTACCATGATAGAATCATTTAGATTCTGATTTCTATGCAGTCCAGTAACAAAATTGAGACTAATTATCTCCCATTTCCAGCTAGGAATGGGTAATGGCTGAAGTAATCCAGCTGGGTGTTGATGTTCAGTTTTCACCTGTTGACATTCAAAACACCTAGCGATATACTCTGCTAATTCAGTATTCAAATTTGGCCAAAAATATTTTTTTCTTAACATAGTTATAATATTTTGATAGCCTAGATGACTTGAGTATGGAGTTTTATGAATTTCATCCAGAGTTAACAACTTAACTTTGGGTACGGTAGGTACATACATTATGTCTTTATACTGTAAAAATTCTTTTGCATTCAAACTGTACCCTTTACTTAAGCTTTCTGTTGGATTTTCTTTTGTTTTAGCTTGTAAATTTTGGTAAATTTCATCTTGTTGTATTCTTGATTTAAGCTGTTCATCCAAATCTGTAGTATAAGTGCTGATAATTGCCACAAAATTTAGCCTTGCATTCCTACTTAATGCATCTGAAACTTTATTTTCTTTACCTTTAATGTGCTGAATTTCAAAATCATACTCTCTTAGAAAAGCTAGCCACCTAGCTTGTTTGGCATTTAGATTAGGTTGATCTAACAGATACTTTAGTCCTTTATTATCCGTCATTAAAATAAATTTTCTGCCAATTAGGTGATGTCGCCACATCTTTAGAGCATGTATAACAGCTGCTAATTCCAGATCATAAGTTGCATAATTATTTTCATGAATTTTTAATTTTCTAGACTCATAGGAAATAACATGCCCTTCTTGAGTCAGAACACCGCCTAAGCCATCATTGCAGGTATCAGTGCACACTACAAATTCTTTATTTGGATTAGCTATTATTAAAATAGGTGCGCTGGTTAATAAAGTTTTTAACTTTTTAAAGATTTCCTTGCATTTCTGGTTCCAGTCAAACTTCTTCCCTTTCTTCTGTAAAGAAGTTATCGCATTCGCGATCCTCGAAAAACCTTCAATGAATATCTGGTAGTAACTGGTAATTCCCATGAAAGATCGAACATTAGCTACATCCTTAGGAACCGGCCAATCTTCGATCGCATTTATCTTTTCAGGATCTACTGAAATCCCTTCCTTGGTCACCACATGACCTAAGTACTGAATCTTATCCTTGAAGAAATCACACTTACTAAACTTTGCATAGAGTTGATGATCTCGTAATTCTTGCAAAACAATTTTTAAATGTTCTTTATGTTCTTCTTCAGTTTTTGAATAGATTAAAATGTTGTCGATAAACACGACCACAAACTTATCTAGATACTTATGCATAATGATGTTCATTAAACACATAAAAACAGCTGGGGAATTATTAAGCCCGAATGGCATGACGACAAACTCGTAATGACCATATCGAGTTCTAAAAGTTGTCTTAAAGATGTCTTCATCTTTAATCCTAACTTGATGATATCCAGACCTTAAATATATTTTTGAAAACACTGTGGCTCCACGTAGTTGATCAAATAGATCATCTATGTAGGGCAATGTGTATCGATTTTTAATGGTCATCTTATTCAACTGACGGTAATCTATGCAAAGTCGCATGGTTCCGTCCTTTTTCTTAACGAAGATGACAGGTGCACCGCAGGGAGACACACTAGGTCGAATATACTTTTTATCAATAAGTTATTTTAATTGAGATTTTAATTCATTAAGTTAAAGTATGTTCATTCGACAAGGGGCCTTTGATCTAGGTACTGCACCAGGTACCATCTCAATGGTAAAATCCAATTCCCTTTTCAGAGGTAGTCCTAGAATTTCTTCCAGAAATACATCAGCATACTCTCTTAAAACTGGTATGTCTTCCAATTTTAATTTATCTGTCTTATTAGATTCTCCTCATCAGTTATTTTTACTGCATACGCTTTGCAACCCTTCCTAACAGCTCTCTTAAGCTGTAGAGCAGAAATATGTCTTATAGTGGTTTTTCTAGGGATTCCTTTTACATTTACTAGTTTTCCATCACTATTTATACATGTAAAGGTTTTATCATAACACTTTAAAATTACCCTATGTTGTTCTAACCAATCCATACCGATGAGTAAATCATAAGAACCAAGAGGTAATACATTAAGCTTTACAACAATTTCAAATTGATCCATCACTACTGCACATTCTTTTACAAAACAAGTTACCTTCCTTTTAGCACCAGTGGCTAACTGAACTAACCAAGAATTTTCAAATTTTTCAACAGGTTTTTAGAATAATCAACCCATAGTTAGCTACCTTAGACATTAATTAATTCATTTTTGTCCTATTTTCCTAGTTTCCATATTCCACCTTATGCAAGTTGTCCTCCACATGTCCAAAGTGGTCAAACTTGCTAAAATTGAGTCATGGAGTGCTTGGGAAACCACTTGGAATCAAATCTACTTTATTCCTGGCATTCCTAGCTCATGTCTGCTTTTTCTGCTTTATTGCCTGCTTTTGTTGAGTTTTAAGGCAATTGGGAAAGTTTGACTAGGTGAAGTTAACTTGTTTTTTGTCCTCATCATCCTCCACTCTTTTCTCCTAAGAAAAGCATGTATGAGTTGTCCTTCCATCATCTATTAGCTTGCCTAATTGATTTTTCCAATTCATGAGCTCCTAGACAGATTTGGAAACTGCTTTATACACCTATGGGGGATTTTCTTAGATTTAGTAAGCCTTCTTTTGACCAAATTCGAATGGCATCCTTATGCATTCGAATATCTCATGTAATTATTTATTGTGGTAGCCTATGACTTCATAGGGTTGGCTATTGTACACTTATTCAATACAGATTAATGTTCTGCTCCATATTCAGTCTCCTTTGTGTGTAATTGGAAATTTTTGTGAGTGTAATTGTTCTAACACCTGGGTTAAATTTCCACATGGTATCAGAGCCTTTGTAGATCAATTTCTCTGCTTCCAATTTGTTATTGCAGGTTCGACATCATTGACTGGGAGCATTCTGCTGACTGAAGGGACAATTTCTGAGCTATGGATCAATCTCAGAAGATCATCTTGACTCCATTTAACTTCTTTGAATGGAAAGAAAATATGGAGATACTGTTGAGAGAAAAATGCCTCTATAGAGTGACTATGGCAACAGAACTAGAGCCCAATGTAGCTGCAGAGAAAATTAAATGGCACAACAGGAGGGATGAGGCCTATGGTCTCCTGTGTCTGAGCATATCTAGAGACCTCCTTTTCCATATTGATGGATTAACATCACCAAATGAAGTATGGGAGAAGCTTGTTGAGATTTTTGGTAAGACATATGAGATGAGGGATATCAAATTGAAAATGAATTGATCTCCCTGAGTCCCAACAACTTTGAATCCCTGCAACTCTACTTTTCCAAGTTCAAAGCCCTTGTTTTGCAGCTAAAACAGTGTGGAATCGAAAAGGAGGAGCAACTGGTTTTGGCCATACTCTCGAAGCTTGGCCCTGACTATTTAGTGTTTGTCTCAACCTTCCATTCCACAAAGTTGACAGCTCGATCCTAGAAAATGCCTAGCATTGCAGATTTCATGGAATCTCTCACACAAGAACAAGATAAATTGGTGATGATGGGCACCATCAAACCTTCCAAAGACCAAGCTCTGGTTGCTGGAGATTTGAGGGTGGATTCAAAAGGCAAGAAGAAAGCTAAGAAGCCACCTGAGCAAAAGAGAGACAAGAACAAGTCTCTAGAGGAGCCTCAAGGTTCCAAGAAGAACCCCTAGAAGAAGAAGAACAAAGGAGAAATGAGCAAGTGCGCATACTGCAATAAGGGAAATCATCCTGAAAGCTCTTGCATGAAGAAGAAAATTGACATGCTGATCCAAATCCTGGAGAATAATGGCATCTCCCTTCCTGACAGCTCAAAGAAGAGGGAAGGGGGATCAAATTCAGAAGACAGAGAGAGTTCATGCATTGGTTGCTGGCACATCAAGCTCACCTAGTTTCATCATCGATTCTGGAGCTTCAAGACATATGGTTTCGACCAAGGAGGCATTCACCTCACTTGACATGTCTAAAGGTCCACCAATTGGATTGGGAGATGACTCTCTCACTGAAAGTTTGGGCAAAGGGAGGATTGATCTTGACCATGGTAAGTTCAGCAATGTATTGTATGTTCTAGGTCTTGCCTCTAACCTATTATCAGTGTATCAAATGACCCACACAGGGTCTCCAAAGAAGGTCATATTCTCCCCTGATGAAATTGAGATCACAGAGATCTCAAGTGGTAAATTCATTGCAAAAGGAATTGCAAATCACACTTTGAAGGTATACATGTTCTCACACTTCCTACCCTACTCAAACCCCTCTACTCTTCTGATTCATGCTAATGAGGAAAGAAAGATTTGGCATGAAATATTTGGCCACCTTAACTATAAGTATCTTTCTGATCTTAGTGAAAAACAAATTTTCATAGGGTTACCAAAGATTAAGTTTTCCAAAGGAGTCTGTCAAGGTTGCATCTTAGGAAAACACCGAGAGCATAAATTTGAGAAAGCTAGTCATGCGAGAACATCTGCACCTCTTGAGTTGATCCACAATGATGTTGCTGGCCCATTTCCTCATATGTCAATGAGTTAGGCCAAATATGCATTGACATTCATAGATGAATTTTCCAGGTACTGCTGGGTTTACTTCCTAAAACATAAGTCTGAAGTTTTTGGTCTCTTCAAAGTCTTTAAGGCTTTGGTTGAAAACCAGTCTGGGAGGAAACTCAAGGTCCTCAGATCTGAAAATGGTGGTGAGTATGTCAAGTTTGATTTCATTCAATATTGTGCAGATGGAGGTATTCAGATGCATCATTCTATCCCTTACACACCACAGCAAAATGGTGTTGCTGAGAGGAAGAACAAATCACTAAAAGAGATGGCAACCTGCATGATGGAGGCTAAGACTTTGCCACCAAAGTTTTGGGCTGAAGCTATAAACTGTGCAGCCTATATCCAGAATATGGTGCCTCATAAAGAATTTTATGGTATGACTCCTTTCGAAGCATGGAGTGGGCACAAGCTAGATGTCACCCATTTCAGGATTTTTGGATCAAGGGCTTGGGCTATAATTCCAATAGAAAAGAGGAAGGATTTGCAGCCCCAAAGCCAAGAGTGTCTAATTGTTGGGTACTCTGAATATTAAAAAGGGCACAAGTTGATCAATTTGAACACAAACAAATCCTTCATTGAAAGGAGTGTTCAGTTCCAAGAAGAGCCTTTAGCAGCAGTGGAAGTTGGAGAATCCTCTTCACCACTAGAACCATTGAATGTAAGTGAAGAGATAGTTGAGTTTGCAGATTCTGATATGTCTAATAATGATGATTTAATTACAGATCCTAATAGTTCTATAGGACCAAAATGGATAGCAAATACCATTCATGTAGCTGGAGAACTAGCTGGAAATCCTAATGATCTTAGGAGGACTAGATCTCAGTTTGAGAGTGCTCTGTGTATGAAAGACCCTTTGTTTGCATAGAAATGCTATCTGATGATTGAATCAGACCCACATACATATGAAGATGCATCACATGATCCAAGATGGAAAACAACCATGAAAGAAGAGTTCAACTCACTCCAGAAGAACAACACTTGGGAGCTGGTTGATCTTCCCCCAGGGAGGAAGCTAGTTCAGTGTAAGTGGGTTTACAAAACCAAATTTGCTGCTGATGGTTCACCTTTGAAATATAAGGAAATACTGGTAGCCAAGGGCTACTCACAGTTACATGGCATAGACTACAATGAGACCTTTGCACCAGTGGCAAAGATGGACTCCATCAGGCTAGCCTTAGCCATTGCAGCTTCGAAACAGTGGGAGGTACATCACATGGATGTTAAGTGTGCTTTCCTGAATGGAGATCTTACTGAAGATATTTACATGCAGCATAATCAAGGATTTTTTACTAATCCATATCTTGTGTGCAGGCTAAAGAAATCATTGTATGGGCTTAAGCAAGCCCCCAGGGCTTGGTATGCCAAGATTGATAGCTTTCTGCTATCATTGAATTTTGTTCAATGCAAGTCATATCCAAATGTCTATTTGAAGCTGATTCATGGTTCTTTAATGATTATTGTCTTGTATGTTTATGACCTTCTCATTACAGGAAGCTCAAAGGATGAAATTGCCTCCTTGAAGGATGCAATGAACCATGCATTCTCTATGACTGATTTGGGGTTATTGAGCCAATTATTGGGGCTCAAGATTGCTCAAACTAAACATGGAATAAAATTACATCAGTCCAAGTATGCCTTGGATTTGCTGAACAAGTTCAACATGAAGGACTGCAAGCCAAGCAAGACTCCCTTCCTTTCAGGAGTTAAGCTTGAAGAAGTAGATTCTTCACCTATGGTAAACAATACACTGTATAGGCAACTGATTGGGTGTTTGATGTACCTTACACATACTTGACCTGATATTTCTTATGCAGTAAGTGTGTCTTCAAGATACATGGATCAGCCTCATGAGATCCATTGGAGAGCAGCCAAAAGGATCCTTAACTTTGTTCAGGGAACAAGGACTCATGGGATCTTCTACAAAGCTAAATCTGATCTTGATTTGATTGAGTTTACTGACAGTGATTGGGTAGGTGACAACATAGATTGAAAATCAACATCAGGATATGTGTTCATGCTTGCTGAAGGACCAATCAGCTGGTCAAGAAAGAAACAGAGTGCCGTTGCACTCTCATCTACAGAAGCAGAGTACAGAGGAGTTGTAAATGCAACAAATCAATGTTTATGGTTGCAGGGGTTACTTAGTGAGTGTGGATTTGAATCAGAATACTCAACTACTATCTATTTTGATAATCAGAGTACCATTCAAATATGTAATGATCCAGTTCAGAGATAGAGAACCAAACACATTGAGATCCATATGCACTACATCAGACAGCTTGTGCATGATGGCACCATTCACCTACTCTTCTGTTCATCTTCAGAACAAGTAGAAGATATCTTCACCAAAGTTTTTTGTGAGAAGACATTCAACAATCTCAAATCACTGCCGGGAATTACTGATCATGCTGTGAAGCATGAGTGATGACAATATTTTCAAATTTTGTTTTACTGTCCATGTTTAAGGGAGGATTTTTCCCACTGGGTTTTTGCCTTTTTCCTTGGTTAAATGGACATGCAGTATGTAAAGGGTGACTAAGCCTTGTTGCTAGGCCCTATAATTTTTTGATATTTTACTCATAAGTCAGGCTTAAGGGGGGGTGTTAGAATAATCAACCCATAGTTAGCTACCTTAGACATTAATTAATTCATTTTTGTCTTATTTGCCTAGTTTCCATATTCCACCTTATGCAAGTTGTCCTCCACATGTCCAAAGTGGTCAAACTTGCTAAAATTGAGTCATGGAGTGCTTGGGAAACCACTTGGAATCAAATCTTCTTTATTCCTGGCCTTCCTAGCGCATGTCTGCTTTTTCTGCTTTATTGCCTGCTTTTGCTGAGTTTTAAGGCAATTGGGAAAGTTTGACTAGGTGAAGTTAATTTGATTTTTGTTCTCGTCATCCTCCACTCTTTTCTCCTAAGAAAAGCATGTATGAGTTGTCCTTCCATCATCCATTAGCTTGCCTAATTTATTTTTCCAATTCGTGAGCTCCTAGACATATTTGGAAACTGCTTTATGCACCTATGGGGGATTTGCTTTGATTTAGTAAGCCTACTTTTGACCAAATTCGAATGGCATCCTTATGCATTCGAATCTCTCATGTAATTATTTATTGTGGCATCCTATGACTTCACAGGGTTGGCTATTGTACACTTATTCAATACAGATTAGTGTTCTGCTCCACATTCAGTCTCCTTTGTGTGTAATTTGCATGTGCAATTGGCAATTTTTGTGAGTGTAATTGTTCCAACACCTGGGTTCAATTTCCACACAGGTAACTTACATTTTTCTACCATTTTAGGTGCAATATAATTGAGACTAGCTCTTGGATCAATCAAAATAGTTATAGGCATTTGATTTATCATACCTTCTACTTCCACCATGGAAGTTTTATATTCCGCTTGTCGATTCTCCAAGGTTGCATTGATTCTGGGCATAGTCCTCATTAATTCTCCAATAGTCATCTCCTCCTGTATAGTATGAATATTACTGACAGTCTTTTTTCTATTAGGACAGACTAAAGCATAGTGTGGGCCATTACACTCCCAACTCTTTATAGGTTCTTTGCGTTCAAAATTCTTGGTGTAATTACCATGGTTATTAGCAAATTCTTTATCCTTAGAATTGTTTTGATTTCTTGGTGAATTATTCTTATTTCCTTGGAAATTCTTGTTAGGAAAATTTCTGGCCTTGTTGTTCTTAGAATTTCTGTTGGGCACAAAATATTTCTTCTTTTGATCATACTGGTTATTATTTTTCTTGGCCTTCCAGTTGGCCATGCTTTCCTTCTTCCTATTCTATTCAAAATAGAAGTTAGCTTTCCTCATAGCTTCTTCCAAAGTCTTTGGATTGTCATATTCAATCCTGTCCTTAATATGATAAGGTAGACAGTTGGGGAATCGTTGTACCTTTGGTTTCTCATCTACAAGGTATGGCACACACCTAAGTAGACTTAAAAACTTGATGTTTAAATCTTTCATTGTCATTGATCCTAATTTAAGCTCATAAAATTCTTTTGCTCTCTCTTCATAGTATTTCTCAGACATAAATTTCTTTTTAAAGTACCTCTTGAAGGTACTCCAATTTACATTTTTCTCTTTTATTCCCTTAACTCTCTTCAAGTCCTGCCACCAAATGTCAGCCTTTCCTGAGAGATTGTAGATAGCCATTCTAGCCTTTAATTGGTTAGAATAGTTATATGTGTAGAAGTAATTCTTCATCCCAGATAACCAGTGTTCCACTTCCCCCCCCCTTCTCAGTCTCTCCATTAAATGTTGGTGGTTTTATCTTTTTGAATTCCCCAAAAATTTTCTCATAAGGTTTGTATTTCCTCTTTTTAGTGTAATGGTTGTCATCACTACTATCACTAGTCGAATGGTAATTTTGTTGTTCACCAAACACCTCTGAAGATGAATTGCTTTCATTTTTAGTATGTTTCATCTTTTTAAATTTATGTTGATGACTTGTATCTTCTGATTCAGTTCTTCTACCCCTACCCTCAGTTTGAAACCTTTTTGTTAGGATCTGATTCAGCTCTTCCTGAGCCCTTAGAATCCTTTCATTCTCTCGTTTTACAGATTCCATTTCAGATTTTAGGTCTTTTACTGTTTGTAACAGTTCCGAGGAATTGGTGGTTAAATCCTTTGGTATAGGATCTCTTGGTAAATTTTCTGGTTTAGTAAATGGAGAATCCTCCTTTGCATATTCCTCCAACCTTTCCATACCTATTTATTAAACTTCAGAAACAATTTCTCTGTTGAATAACATTTAAAAGAAAATACATTAGCATAATAATTCAATTTACTGTTTCATAAAAGCTAGTTGGGCTTCATCAAGGCCTAGTGCTTGAACCTTACGCTTTGATACCACATGTCAAAACCCCAAATTTTCACAAAAATTTAGAATTTTGAGATAACATAAAATGATGAATCTGCGGTTTACTAGTGGTTTGCAGAAAAAGAAATAGTCTAACAATTAGTATTACATATTTTCAAATTTCATTAACTAAAACAGTTTCCTTTTCATAACATAAATAAGGTTTACTTGTGTATTGTTTTATTTCCGTTTACTGATGAGTCTTCTTTATGACAAGTAGGTGGAATCTAACTTTGAATCCTGGGCTTACTTAGCATTTATGCTAATGCAAAAAGATGATTGGTTCTTACATGTTTACAGGTATGATCGAATAAGTAAACGCTTTAAATTCATAAAGTATCAAGAAGTGTTTCTATTTGCAATTAAAATGCTTAGTAGATAAGCTGATAAATTCCAATTAACTTCAATGAGGTAAAGTAGTTTGTTTTCTTCAGTTATTATTTGTAAGAAAGTTCAAATAAAAGAGTTCCTATCTTTATCGAACCTAGCGAAAGTAAAGATACTTACTGTGACTTTAAACTTGTAATCTTTGCTACATAGTAACTTCTACTTTGATATGCATATCTTGCAATGGTATACCTATGGTACTATTGTATCATATACATTATCGCATTATTTATTTGAGTATCAAGCTGATCGATAATTGCATTATGTAGGGAAACTTATAGCCTGCAAAATTTTTGATATTATAAATTTGATTAGTGTAAAACAACTGCATTGTTTCACATGGAAAACTGTTTGCCTTTACTTCTTAAATATAAGTCAATCCATGTTGTTCCAATTGATTATGTACTTGAGTAGGGTTATTCCATATAATTTTCATTATTAATATAACTCCTTTCTTACATTAAGTTACTGTTTATAATAGCTTTCAAGGTAGATATTTCTATAATGATCAACATTTATCCTATGCTAAGTTCGAGTTATATTGTATAAACACAATAATAACATACCCATAAACAATCCTGGTAAATTACTATCAATCCACATGTTACGAAGCAACTAGTGACTATGAAGATCTAAACCAAATTGAACATTGTAAAAGAATTTGTGAATATATAATCCTTTACTATGCTATCCAACTCATTTCAATTTCATAAATTATAACCATTCGAGTGTTGGTTTATAAGTAATGAGTTTGGTTTAAATATATGCATATATATCATGGTTAGGTAATTATATGAGCCTACTTGTCGTAAGCATGATCGAATTCGGGATTAACCAATGTTTAAGTGGTGATCACCCTTTTGCTAGGTCAACGTTAACTTAATGTTGTTATCCAAACGCCAATGATGAGCTATCAAACCATATGATAAGCAATACATGTGATTTACGACGTGATAAACAAAGGCATACATTATAGATTTATGCATCGTTTGATAAGAATCATTGTTTAAATGATTGGAAATATTTGTAATGCAGGTGAATATAGAACTTCGACCCACGCATGATTTGATTTTCTTGAGACACGGGGTCATCTCCTGGCCATGTATTGAAGAATATATAACTCTTACAACCCTAACACCTTGACGTTCTCCCTTCGTAGTTTATGCTAGCCTTCGGGCTGCTCTGCAAGCTTTTCATGGCGGTCGTGGGTTCTTTCCTGTTGCAGTTTGCTCCGAGTATTGAGTTGATGTTGCTATAGTCTTCAGTGCTTAGTCTTATCGCCATTTCTTTGTAACTATGGGTTTTATCCTGCAAGAGTTTGTTGTTTTCGATGCACTTGGCTTGCGGTCTGTCTATACTCCATTTTTCTCCTTCTGTGGCCTATCACTGTTGTGCGAAGCTGAGACTTTACTTGCTGTTGGAAAGTGCTTTGCCATTGTTGTAGGGTTTGGAAAAATGTGTGCACATGTTGCTTTTGGTCACAGTCTCTCCACAAGACTGCTCGTCATTCTTATATCAGGTAATTTGTTAAGTGTTTTTTTTAACATACAACATGGTTATTTTTGCAATATGGTTTACATTATTTTAAGAACTTCATGTATTGACACCTCATATTGAAATCTCCTTGCAGGGACTTGAGACTACATTCGTCAACTGTGAAGAATAGTATACCGACTGTCTTTGAAGGTCGTGGCTTCAAACGGGTAAGCCCTGTGGTCAATTTTTGGGTTCTTGCCCTGCTTGTATTAGGGTTGTCGATTGGAGAAACCTTGAGCTTGGAAGCTTTTCTAGCTTCACCATTAGCTATGTAGTCTCTTTTTAAAGGTGGTTGTCATTTTTAACAAGTCTTCAAACCCTTGCTAGTCGATGGGTAGACCCGATCATGAGCTGGGTGTTGTATTTGGTTTAAATGTTCAGCCTTATGGCTTGTTAATGTAAAACAATAGTTTTGTTAAGACAGATCTGTCTTCGAGCTTGGACTTGGTTTACAATATTACTATTTGATACTCTGTGTAACTTAGGGTTTTACCCTATTCGACTGTGAATGAAGTTTATTACTGTTTAATATACTTTGTAATAGATTACTGTTAATGTTTTTAAGACTGTCACTCAGTCATGGTTAATTTATAAATTTTACTTGTTTTACTCAGAAATGTGAGCTAGGGTTTTCCTGTGGGAAACCCTTGTTTAAATAAATCTTTCAATTTAATTTTTAATAGGTTCTATTACTTTGTTAACTTGTTTTAATTAGTGTTACAGGAGTATTGCAAAAATTTCCAGTTATAGCATTACAATTGTCTTTTTATTTTTCCTTAATGGACTGCAAACATTTTATAATAGTTTAATTGTTTATTAATTAAATAATCCAAGTAATCAGATTATAGCTTAAATATTGTCATTTGTAAATATAATATTTGTTTTAGGGTTTCGATCATGTAGTTTACTTTTACAGGTATATCCTGTTTGTAATTTTTTTAAAAACAGTTCTTTTCATAAATAGACATTTATTTATATGTTAGTTATTATCATATTCTATTTGTTTTATTTAATAAATGACAAACAGGGTTTATTTAGAGTTCTTTGAAAAGATGTACATAAACTCTGTAACGTAGTTTGTTCTTTATAATTGATTTTATTTTAATAACACCCTACATGGGTTTGAGTATTTGTTACACTTAGTTTAGTTGATAATATTAGTAAATAAACTAAGTATTTGTAGTTTAATTCTTTATTTAACTGAATGTAATAAATTAGTTTGACTGGGTTATTTCTACTGCATTTGCAAATAGTTATTAAATCAACACAAAGAAATATATATATATATATATATATATATATATATATATATATATAACATGACACAGTTTCACCTCCAGCATATTTTAACTTAAAATAAAAAGAAGAATAAGCTACTGTATGTAACCACAATATATTAACTACTAGGGTATTTTCTTATCATAATAATTATTTTACCTGTACTAGTTTACTACTATTCCTTTTCCAGTGCATTTACATAAATAAACTTGTAAAAACAGTAACATAGATAACTAGATTATTGTTCTTTCTTGATAATAATCTACATTCTGAAATAAATCACTCTGCTATTATAAAATGTAGAACCACATCTATTCAGTTCAGTCTCTTATCGTTTTCTTCATCTACTTTAAATACTCTGTCTGTGCTGGAGTATGGTCTAGTCCCTCCAGACGTGGAAAAACATAGATTAGAATTATTTTCCATCTATTTTAGATTCATTTCTTCAATAATCTAAAAGATTACTAACTCTAACATTTTACCACTAAATATTTAACATTCATTTAACTGTCAGATTCACATTTAACTATCTAACACAGTAGAACAAAAGAATGAAGAACCTTATTAGGATGGACAACAACGACGTTAGGAGGTCGTTCCTCCCTACCAAACTCTTGGAGAGTGATCAAACAACACTTCCTCAGGACCCCCGAGCCTGTTCCTGGTCGTCTTGGCTGAGAACTGGTGGAGCATGCAAACAATAGACTAGTCCAATGACTTAGTAAAACACCCTGCACTCAGCAGTAAGATCCCTTAGCTGAAAAGCTACACTAGATCACTTAGCCATTATCCCCTCAAACTCCTTCTACAATTCCCTTCCAATTAATCTCTCTGAAGTACATTATCCTGAATGATCACTTCTCTAGAATGAGCAACCTCAGCTCTCTTCAATGGGCATTTTTATAAAGATTGCCTAGGTCTTTTGGGTCAGTTGTCATTAATTGAGCCACCTGCTCTGATTCCACTTTCTTGGGGAATCATGACCCCAAATGTAGGGAGGTTGCCACCTACAATAGTTGGAAGTGGTTTGAGGATGCTGCCACATGTCTGTTTTCTCTCCACCCAGTCTCCCCCACCAATTTGACCAGTAAACACTCTTTTAACAGCTCTCCTAAGCTGTTGTCTCCACCTTTATTTATTTATAATTAAAATATTCAAAATTACATTAAATATCCTTGACTCTGCTGAGTCATCAATTACAACTTAGCATAAAATTTAACATATTGTCCTCAAATAAAATCAAATAAGATAATATTTTTTTTTCAAAAATTGGGGCATGTGACAGCGTCAAATGGCGTTTTTTTTGCCTGTATGTTTTAATGACCCAACAACTGCATTCAATGCGTGCATTTTTATTTTTCTATATATAGCCTTGGTAGTTTTTTGTTACGCCGCTACTTTTTATGGTTTGTTAATTAAGCCCATTTTTAGTGCGCCCTACGGAAGTCTACCACTTGGAGCCTATGCAGCGTTTGAGCCAGGCATTTCACCAGCCTTTGAGCCACCTTTTCCAGGTAGGATTCATTCTTTGTCATGATTTCATTTTTTTGGTAAAATGGGGTTTGAGTATTTACCATTTACAGTTTTATTAAAGTGGCGTGTTGGGTTTTCGTTTTACGAAGCTAGGGTTTTTCTTCTGTCTGTCGTGGTTTTTAAATCTATCCCTCAACCTCATAGGGCTCTAGTTGTTGCGTCCTCCCTATTTGTTTCAGACCTAGTTTGAAAATGGCTATGGTTTTCACCTGCCCAAGCCATTTTTTATCTCGACTGCTCAGACGTCAGATATGGATAGCCCAGAACCCTGGTGTGTTAATAACTAAACTAAGGTGGGTCGATCTGTTCACCAGATTTTCCTCGATTGGTTCATGTTTGTTTGCGGCGATAGGGGGATTAGGGAGGCCCCAAGATCAAAATGCCATCATTTTCCTTTAGGTTTTGGCCTAGGCTTTCCATCAAAAAGTATTTTTCCCTGTGTGACCAGCGCCATGGGTGCAAAAAGTTTTGAAGTTGACCTAAGTTCATTTGAGGCACCACTGTTTTTCTAGAAGGTTTTCCCGCGGGCCACAAGGTTAATGAAAAGGGGTTTTGCATAGTGTTTTAAAACTATTTTGATCTTTCCCTGGTATCGTGTTGGTTTAGAATTGAGCTCTCAAAGCAGTAGTTAGAACCCGCGTGTTAACTGGTTTTTATCATCCCGGTTTGACCTCACCCTAGTTTTGGTATTTGATAATATAAGAAGGTTTTCTACGTTACAAGGTCGCTTCTCCATTGAGTGCAAGCTTGTTCTAAAAAGAAATGATTTGTTTAGCTAAAATAAGGGTTTTCTTGTATATCTTGCAATTTTACAGTAGTTCACATTTTTATGTTTATATGAATGTATATGTTTCAATAGACGGTCACTAAGTTGAGTATTGATATGTTTTTTCTATAACCTCAATCCTCCCACAGCACTATGGCAAAGAAGGGAAAGAATAAATCCAAGGCTGTCGAGGAGGACTCAGATCTAGAAATCATGCCTAGGATCAAGATAATTTGTGAGGATACCAAAGTTGTTACTAGCGTTGAACTAGAGTTTAAATGGGGACAAATATACCCCATGATAAAGGGTACGAAGGTCCCTGATGCAGGATTGGAAGATATTCCCCTGTATGAAAACATCCTAAGATATGGAATCACAAAGGTGTCCACACGACCTGAATTGTTTCCCTGTGCCGAAGTGATTGGCTGGATTTTACCTAAGGAAAACGCGAAGGATATGATCATATATAATGTCGAAGTAAAAGGTTTTTCCACCATTAATCCTATGTACATATCTAAATCCTGCAATCTACCAGTATTAGAAGTCATCATGAAAGACGACTAAATAAATGGTTTGAGCATAGATTATATCGAGTGCACAAAGATGATGATGAAAGCATGAAAGTGATTTCGACAAAAGGCTTCTAGAGAATATGAAAGTGTTAGCTTGTGCACTCCTTACAGATTGGTAGTGTTGATGCTTAATAGGATATTTGGCAGGGCCGATGGAAGGTTCTATAAGATCATATGGATCCCACTGATTTAACATGTGGCTATGCCGGGTACTATTTTCAACAGGGCAGACATTGTAGCAAATAGCCTGTCTTCGTGCATAGTTGTTGCACTTGGAGGATCGCTTCAAAAGAAATTAGATTTTTACATGGGGTCATATTTAATCGATTGCATCTTATCTCGTTACCCATTCCTGAAACTGAACTGCAGTTGGAATAATTCTAGGACCCCATTTACACAGCATATCATATATTATGAGCTCATAAGTATCATGGTTTTTATAAGATTATATGTGAGGAACTGTTGATGCCAATTTACCAGTTGATATTTCTTGAAGAATGCAAGTGTATGTCTGAGGGAGCACTTGAGGTGATAAGTGAGCATGGAGACTATTTTTTTCTCCAAAGAAGGAACCTATTTGAGGATATATGGGGGGACTAGAGCCCCATCACTGCTTCCCAAGTACGCCACTGATTACATCATGCATAAGGAAGCAGTAAGACAATTGTTTTTGGATGGATTCAGGAATTTTCTGTTTGACATAAATAAGGCGGTCTACCCACCCATGCCTTTCTATGTCAGTAGCTACATGTTTTCGAAAGTTAAAAGTGCGCCGGATTTTGTGAAGGACCTAGAATATTTTCACTCCGGTGAGAAAATTTTTCATAGGAACGATTCCTAGGGTAACGTTGTTGCACATTGTGCACTAGTAAAGAAAAATTTTGAATACTCTGACTACATGGATAAGGATGAATAAATTTTCAAAAATGTATGCAATATGACCTCTTTGAGTAAGCTGTTAAAACATAAAAATACAACATCAGGAGGCAAAGGCAGCACCAGTAGCACTACGGAGCAACAGAGAATGAAAGAAGAAGCTGCGAGGAAGAAAGAAGAAGAGGCCCAAAGATTAGTTAAAGAAGCAGAGAAGTTAGAAGCTAATGAGGCCCAAACATAATTGGAAGGAGAAGAAAAGAGACGAGGTGAAGAAGAACAAAGGAAAAGGGAAGTTGAGGAGAGGATGAAAAAAGAAGCAGCTGACAAAGAAAGAGAGGCAGAGAATGTAGTTGAAGAACTGAGGAGAAAAAAACAAGAGGGCCAAGATAAAGAGAATGAGGAAAGGAATGTTGATCAAAACAATGATGAAGATCCTCCTTCTACCTCAGGAGACATAATAATAGGAGGTTACCTCCCTTTTGAATACTTAGGGTTAGTACACTTTACCCCATCCAAAGAACATGCGGTTGCATGCCTGGATAAAGTTGCTTTTAACCCTAAATGGAAATCCATTGTTCGAAGGGTCAAAAAGAAGTTGAAGGTGGGAACCCACCCTGAGGTAACTATAGCTACTAAGAGACCAGTCATGAAAGGTACTGATGAAGATCCAGAACTGACAGCCTCAATTGTTGTAGTAGTTGCTCAAGCAAATGCGTATAATGTGGATAAATTGAAAGACACTGTAGATCAGTACAAGGAGAAGGTGGTGAGAATCAAAGACGCTTTGATGAAAGAAAGGGGGACGGTCAAGAAATGAATAGAAAACATGAGGCCACTTTGTCAGAGTTCGAGAGGATCCAAGAAGCTTACCAGGTCTATCATAACCCCAAAATTTCACAAAAATTTAAAATTTTTAAAGTCGCAATTTAATAACTGCTAGCAACTAGCGGAAAATGAAATAGTTAACAATATGTAGTGATTAACTTCAAACACATAAAAACTAATACCACTTTAATTTTGATATGTTACATATATGACCTACATTCAGTTACTTCTAGTTGTACTAATGATTTGCTTTTGTCAAGTAGGTGATAAGCTATGTTCTAAACTGAGGCTTACTTAGCAATTGCTAACTCAGCTGGATTTTTGTTTCTTACAGGTTCAACAGGTAAATTTTTGAACAAGAAGGAGTTTATTTTTGCATTCAGTCAAGAAGTATTTCTTTAGCATAATAAAAGTGCTAGAGCATAAATTTATTAATAGAAAGCAAGGATACGATGAGGTAAAGTAACTTCCTTTGTTGTTTTTGAATCTATGACAGTATTTTAAGTTAGTCGTAAAGACCAATATCCTTAACATACTAGTGTCTTTTACCAGCATGAGTTCTTCTTAAGTATTCTTTCTAAGGTTATATGCCAAGTTACTTACAAATTCTATTGATGAGCATAGGGCTCATAATTTAACATGGAAACACTTTCACTAAAGCACGAATTTACTCCTATTGCTATGTCTAATATTCCATGTGCTGCTTTATATGCATGAATATAATTCTAAGACTTTCAAGGAAAAAGTTTACAATAGATCACATAGCGCTACTTTTAATTCTGCTCTAGTAGTGAAGAAGATCATCCTGTTTATTTATATACAGTTATAATTATCTACTTGCACTACTAGTCATCAAGCTATAAATTCCGTTCTTCCAAGTTTCACCATGTCACATGGGTTATTGTAACATTACATTACCATATCGCTTAATAATATTACTAAGTGATTTTACCTTTATCCCTAGGTAGTCTTGCTACCTTGTAATTATCAAGGTGTAGTCTATATGTTGGTTTGATTTATTATGAGTTTGGTTCTTTATAGAAACCAAAAGAACACTATCTTCAAAGAAGTTTTCAAACCATAGCACTGTAGACTTTATGCAATTGTAAGAGTTATACTAGGGTGGAAATACTACCTAACATTTACTTACATAAGGTTGTGGAAATTGAACCCAGGTGTTAGAACAATTACACTCACAAAAATTGCCAATTACACATGCAAATTACACACAAAGGAGACTGAATATGGAGCAGAACACTAATCTGTATTGAATAAGTGTACAATAGCCAACCATGTGAATTCATAGGTTGCCACAATAAATAATTACATGAGAGATTCGAATGCATTGGGATGCCATTCAAATTTGGTCAAAAGCAGGCTTACTAAATCTAAGCAAATCCCCCATAAGTACTGCATAAAGTAGTTTCCAAATCTGTCTAGGAGCTCACGAATTGGAAAAATCAATTAGGAAAGCTAATAGGTGATGGAAGGAAAACTCATACATGCTTTTATTAGGAGAAAAGAGTGTAGGATGATGAGGACAAAAAACAAGTTAACTTCACCTAGTCAAACTTTCCCAATTGCCTTAAAACTTAGCAAAAGCAGGCAATAAAGCAAAAAAAGCAGACAAGCACTAGGAAGGCCAGGAATAAAGCAAAATTGATTCCAAGTGGTTTCCCAAGCACTCCATGACTCAGTTTTAGCAAGTTTTACCACTTTGGACATGTGGAGGACAACTTGCATAAGGTGGAATATGGAAACTAGGCAAATAAGACAAAAATGGATTAATTAATGTCTAAGGTAGCTAACTATGGGTTGATTATTCTAACACCCCCCCTTAAGCCTGACTTATGAGTAAAATATAAGAAAATTATAGGGCCTAGAAACAAGGCTTAGTCACCCTTCACATACTGCATGTCCATTTAACCAAGGAAAGAGGAAAAAACCCAGTGGGAAAAATCCTCCCTCAAACATGGACAGTAAAACAAAATTTGAAAATCTTGTCATCAATCATGCTTCTTAGCATGATCAACAATCCCCAGCAATGATTTGAGATTTATGAATGTCTTCTCACAAAAAAAATTTGTGAAGATATATGCTACTTGTTCTGAAGATGAACAGAAGAGTAGGTGAATGGTGCCATCATGCACAAGCTGTCTAATGTAGTGCATATGGATCTCAATGTGTTTGGTTCTCTGTCTCTGAAATGGACAGCTTGAGTATTCAAATGGTATATTCAAATGGTACTCTGATTATCACAATAGATAGTAGTTGAGTATTCTGATTCGAATTCACACTCACCAAGTAACCCCTGCAACCATAAACATTGAGTTGCTACATTTACAACTCCTCTGTACTCTGCTTCTATAGATGAGAGTGAAATGGCACTCTGTTTCTTGCTTGACTAGCTGATTGGTCCTTCAGCAAGCATGAACACATATCCTGATGTTGACCTTCGATATATGTTATCACCTACCCAATCACTGTTAGTAAACCCAATTAAATCAAGATCAGATTTAGCTTTGTAGAGGATCCCATGAGTCCTTGTTCCCTGAACAAAGTTAAGGATCCTTTTGGCTTCTCTCCAATGGATCTCATGAGGCTGATCCATGTATATTGAAGCACCATACTTACTGCATAAGAAATATCAGGTGGAGTATGTGTAAGGTACAACAAACGGGTCAGTTGCCTATACAGTGTATTATTTACCATAGGTGAAGAATCTGCTTCTTCAAGCTTAACTCCTGAAAGGAAGGGAGTCTTTCTTGGCTTGCAATCCTTCATGTTGAACTTGTTCAGAAAATCCAAATCATACTTGGACTAATGTAATTTTATTCCATTTTTGGTTTGAGCAATCTCAAGATCCAAGAATTCGCTCAATAACCCCAAATCTGTCATTGAAAATGCATGGTTCATTGCATCCTTCAAGGAGGCAATTTCATCCTTTGAGCTTATTGTAATGAGAAGGTCATCTACATACAAGACAATAATCATCAAAGAACCATGAATCAGCTTCAAATAAACATTTGGATCTGATTTGCATCGAACAAAATTCAATGATAGCAGAAAGCCATCAATCTTGGCATACCAAGCCCTGGGGGCTTGCTTAAGCCCATACAATGATTTCTTTAGCCTGCACACAAGAGATGGATTAGTATAAAAGCATTGAGGATGCTGCATGTAAATATCTTCAGTAATATCTCCATTTAGGAAAGCACACTTCACATCCATGTGATGTACCTCCGACTGCTTTGAAGCTGCAATGGCTAAGGCTAGCCTGATGGAGCCCATCTTTGCCACTGGTGTAAAGGTCTCATTGTAGTCTCTTCCATGTACCTATGAGTAGCCCTTTGCTACCAATATTTCCTTATATTTCAAAGGTGACCATCAGCAGCAATCTTGGTTTTATAAACCCACTTACATTGAACTAGCTTCCTCCCTGGGGGAAGATTAACCGGCTCCCAAGTGTTGTTCTTTTGGAGTGAGATGAACTATTATTTCATGGCTGTTCACCATATTGGATCATGTGCTTCATATTCATATGTCTGTGGGTCTGATTCAACCATCAGATAGCATTTCTCTGCAAACAAAGGATCTTTCATACACAGAGCACTCTCAAACTGAGATCTAGTCCTCCTAGGATCACTAGGATTTCCATCTAGTTCTCCAGCTGCATGAATGTTCTTTGCTGTCCATTTTGGTCTTGTAGGAATATTAGGATCTACAATTAAATCATCATTATCATACATATCAGAATCAGCAACCTCAACTATCTCTTCACTTACTTTCAATGGTTCTGGTGGTGAAGAGGATTCTCCAACTACCACTGCTGCTAAAGGCTCTTCTTGGAACTGAACACTCCTTTCAATGAAGGATTTGTTTGTGCTCAAATTGATCAGCTTGTACCATTTTGAATCTTCAGAGTACCCAACAAATAGACACTCTTGGATTTGGGGCTGCAAAGCCTTCCTCTTTTCTATTGGAATTCTAGCCCAAGCCCTTGAGCCAAAAATCCTAAAATGGGTCACATCTATCTTGTGCCCACTCCATGCTTCGAAAGGAGTCATACCATCAAGCTATTTATGAGGCACCCTATTCTAGATATAGGCTGCACGGTTTATAGCTTCGGCACAAAACTTTGGTGGCAAAGTCTTAGCCTCCATCATGCAGGTTGCCATCTCTTTCAGTGATCTGTTCTTCCTCTCAGCAACACCATTTTGTTGTGGTGTGTAAGGGATAGAATGTTGCATATGAATACCTGCATCTACACAATATTGAATGAAATCAGACTTGACATACTCACCACCATTTTCATATCTGAGGACCTTGAGTTTCCTCCCGGAGTGGTTTTCAACCAAATCCTTAAAGACTTTGAAGAGGCCAAAAACTTCAGACTTGTGTTTCAGGAAGTAAACCCAACAGTACCTGGAAAAGTCATCTATGAATTTCAATGCATATTTGGCCTGACTCATTGACATATGAGGAAATGGGCCAGCAACATCACTGTGGATCAACTCA
>LPNX010680027.1:169253-203602 GCA_001517045.1 Pseudotsuga menziesii
AGATGCAAATCAGATCCAAATGTCTATTTGAAGTCTGTTAATGGTTCATTAATGATCATTGTGTTATATGTTCATGACCTCCTCATTATAGGAAGCTCACAGGCTGAGATTGCTTCCTTAAAAGGAGCTATGAACCAAGCCTTCTCCATGACAGATTTGGGGCTCTTAAGCCAATTTCTGGGGCTTGAGATTGCTCAAACCAAAGCTGGAATAAAGGTGCACCAGTCCAAGTATGCCTTGGATTTGCTGATCAAATTCAGAATGCAAGATTGAAAAGCAAGCAAAACTCCTTTCCTTTCAGGAGTGAAGCTAGAGGAAGATGATTCTCCACCGATGGTAAACAATACACTGTATAGACAATTGATTGGATGTTTATTGTATTTGAAACATACTCGACCTGTTCTTTGTTATGCAATAAGTGTGGCTTCTAGATTCATGGATCAGCCTCATGAGATCCATTGGAAAGCAGCCAAAAGGATCCTTAACTTTGTTCAGGGAACAAGGACACATGGGATCTTCTATAAGGAAAAATCTGATCTTGATTTGATTGGATTTACTGACAGTGATTGGGCAGGTGATAGCATAGATAGAAATTCCACTTCAGGTTATGTGTTCATGCTTGCAGAAGGTCCAATCAGCTGGTCAAGCAAGAAACAGAGTGCCATTGCACTCTCATCTATAGAAGCTGAGTACAGAGGAGTTGTTAATGCAGCAACTGAGTGTTTATGGTTGCAGGGTTTACTTGGAGAGTGTGGTTTCGCACCTGAGTACTCAACTACCATCTACTGTGATAACCAGAGTACCATTCGAATCTGCAAAGATCCAGTTCAGAAGCAGAGAACCAGACACATTGAGATTCACATGCACTACATCAGAGAGCTTGTGCATGATGGCACCATTCACCTACTCTTCTGTTCATCTTCAGAACAAGTAGCTGATATCTTCACCAAAGCATTTTGTGAGAAGACCTTCAGCAATCTCAAATCACTGCTGGGGATTGCTGATCATGCTGTAAAGGCATGAGTGGAGACAAGATTCTACAATTTTGTTTTACAGTCCATGTTTAAGGGAGGATTTTCCCAAGTTGGTTTTGCCTCTTTCCTTGTTTATTTGGACTTGCAGTATGTAAAAGGGTGACTAAGCCTTGTTGCTAGGCCCTATATTTTTTATTTATTACTCATAAAGTTAGGCTTAAGGGGGGGTGTTAGAATAATCAACCCATAGTTTACCCACTTAGACATTAATTCATTTATTTTTGTCTTATTTTCCTAGTTCATGTGTCCCACCTTGTGCAAGTTGTTAATTGCGTATCCATAGAGGTCAAACTTGCCATCTTTGACTCATGTAGCACTTGGGAAAGCCTTAGGAATCAAATCTGCTTTATTCCTGGCCTCCTAGGCGCCCTTCTGCTTTTTCTGCTTTATTGCCTGCTTTTTCAGTGTTTTAAGGCACATAGGAAAGCAAGACTAGGTGAGGTGAACTAGTTTTTTGTCCTCTTCATCCTCCACTCTTTTCCCCATGAAAAAGCATGTGAACTACTCTTTAGCTTGCCCATGTGCCCTTTCCAATTTGTGAGCTCCATGACAGATTTGGGATCAACTTTTTACACCTATGGGGGATTTGCCTATTTTGAGTAAGCCTGCTTTATGCTAGTTTTGGATGCCTCCTTATGCATTCGACCTCTTGATGTATTCTATATATTCAGAAACCTATGTTATTACAGGGTTGGCTATTGTACACTCAGTTAATATAATTTTTTGTTACAGCTCCATATTCAGTCTCCATTGTTAGCAATTTTGCATGATCAATTGATAATTGTTGTGGGTAAAATTAATCTACTGCTGGCCTGAATTTCTACATGGGGCTCCTCTAGAGACTTGTTCTTGTCTCTCTTTTTCTCAGGTGGCTTCTTAGCTTTCTTCTTACCTTTTGAATCCATCCTCGAATCTCTAGCAACTAGAGCTTGGTCTTTGGAAGGTTTGATGGTGCCCATCATCACCAATTTATCTTGTTCTTGTGTGAGAGATTCCATGAAATATGCAAGGCTAGGAATTTTCCAGGCTCGAGCTGTCAACTTTGTGGCATGGAAGGTCGAGACAAACACTGAATAGTCAGGGCCAAGCTTCGAGAGTATGGCCAAAACCAGTTGCTCCTCCTTCTTTTCAATTCCACACTGTTTTAGCTGCAAAACAAGGGCTTTGAACTTGGAAAAGTAGAGTTGCAGGGATTTGAAGCTGTTGGGACTCAAGGAGATCAATCATTTTCGATTTGATGTCCCCTCATCTCCTCTATCTTACCAAAAATCTCAACAATATTCTCCCATACTTCATTTGGTGATGTTAATCCATCAAGATGGAAAAGGAGGTCTCTGGATATGCTCAGACACAGAAGACCATAGGCCTCATCCCTCCTGTTGTGCCATTTAATTTTCTCTGCAGCTGCATTGGGCTCTACTTCTATTGCCATAGTCACTCTATAGAGTCCTTTCATTCTCAACAGTATCTCCATCTCTTCTTTCCATTTAGAGAATTTAAATGGAGTCAAGATGATCTTCTGAGATTGATCCATAGCTCAGAAATTGTCCCTTCAGTCAGCAGAATGCTCCCAATCAATGATGTCGAACCTGCAACAACAAATTGGAAGGAGAGAAATCGATCTACAAAGGCTCTGATACCATGTGGAAATTGAATCTAGGTGTTAGAACAATTACACTCACAAAAATTTCCAATTACACATGCAAATTACACACAAAGGAGACTGAATATGGAGCATAACACTAATTTGTATTGAATAAGTGTACAATAGCCAACTCTGTGAAGTCATAGGCTACCACAATAAATAAATACATGAGATATTTGAATGCATTGGGATGCCATTTGAATTTGGTCAAAAGCAGGCTTACTAAATCTAAGCAAATCCCCCATAGGTGCATAAAGCAGTTTCCAAATCTGTCTAGGAGCTCACGAATTGGAAAAATCAATTAGGCAAGCTAATAGGTGATGGAAGGACAACTCATACATGCTTTTATTAGGAGAAAAGAGTGGAGGATGATGAGGACAAAAAACAAGTTAACTTCACCTAGTCAAACTTTCCCAATTGCTTTAAAACTTAGCAAAAGCAGGCAATAAAGCAGAAAAAGCAGACATGCACTAGGAAGGCCAGGAATAAAGCAAAATTGATTCCAAGTGGTTTTCCAAGTGCTCCATGACTTATTTTTATCAAGTTTGACCACTTTGGACATGTGGAGGACAACTTGCATAAGGTGGAATATGGAAACTAGGCAAATAAGACAAAAATGGATTAATTAATGCCTAAGGTAGCTAACTATGGGTTGATTATTCTAACAAAAGTTAATGTATAAATAAATTACCTTACCAGCTTGTGTTTACATAACACTAGTTCTAAAACATAGCATTAATCATTAAACACAAGGTTTGTATGAATAGCCATTATTAGTGCTATTGACTAAAGGTCAAAGGCATAAACTCCACTAGTGATCTCCACATAAATAATTTTTTACAAATGATTGATTTCAAGGTTTTCAAAATGCAATTGATAATGATATATATAAATGCTTTTACTATTGCTTGATTGTAATGTTTATCAAATGCAAATGATACGAATTTAACTTAAAACAAACATTATCATTGTTGCATGATATAAATCATTGGCAATTATATGTGTTCACCTGACAGTGCAGGTTGACTATAGGGATCGACCCACTTTTGATTAAAAATTTCAATGACCACGTGGATGTGTCTCCACCATGCATTGGTTGAATAAAAACACAAATGGAAACCCTAAGCTCTTCATTTCTCTTCGAGGGTTTTGCTCTGCGCCGTGAGAGTTTCTTCCTGGCCATGAGAGGCCTGTTGGTTTATCGTTTGATAGCTCCACTGTGTGTAATATAATGTTGTATCATTCGTGCAAGTGTTAAGGGATTTACAGTTTATAAATTAGTTCTTTCTAGAAGTTATTGAACACCGTGAGAGTGGTTTCTTAACTCTGTCAGTAGTTTAGGGAACTTGACATAGCGTTACCCTTGCCTCTACTCGTGACTTGTTCCCTCATCAGTGAAAAACTGGAATAAGAACCTCCCTGCCTCTATCACAGGATTGGCATGCGGGTTTCATTTCTTCATGGTGCAGTTCCTCGAACTGGTTCAGTCTCCTTCTCGGCTCCAGAATTCTTGTTTGTAGGTAACAATCTTATCCTGCTCTTATCTCTTTCGTTAATTTCTAGTTATGGTTTTAATACACTGAATACAACTTCTAACTGCCGAATTTGGTCTTGTCTTTACAGATTACAGTCTCGACTTCAGACTTGAAGGAAACCTCTCCAGCGTTGGTTAACTTCGTGGCCATAATGGGTAAGCCCCGGTTTGTCATGGCATCTCCCTGCTTGCAATGGTTATTGGAAGGAGTCACAGTTTGAAGGGAAGCATGGCTTCAGTTCCTTCAATGTTTAAATGCTTAGTTTTTGGTTATTACTTAGTTTTGTTTTTTAAAACCCTTGTGTGTTGCTGGGTAGCTCCGGCTCTTATGCCATGACTTGTATGTAGTTTCTTTGGTTTGTAAAAGAGATTACAGCCTTATAGCTTGATAATATCATACTCTGGTTTTAAGATAAAAGGGTTTTTCCTGTACTCATGTTTTTTAAATGACTCCTGTTTCGATTACTCCAGTTTGTTCTAATCGATCTTTTAAATGATAATACTGCAAATAGGTTTTTCTTCTTCAACTGTTAGTTAAGTAATTTATTGTTAATGATAAACATTTATAAGTATAATAGTTTTATGATGAGGACTGTGGAATAGTCATACTATAAAATTTATAAATTTTATGCTATCAATATAGAAATATAATAGTTAGGGTTTTATTTGTGTAAATGTATTCTTAAATAAATTTTTATTTGGGCATTGTTTCTTGTTTGCTTCAGTTTCGCTATTACAGGTGTATTGTTGTTTCATTGTCCTGTTAATGAAGTATTTAATTTAAAAAGGTTTATAAATACATTTTAAAGTTTAAGAATAAGACTGTAATCAGTCTAATGCACAGTTTACAATTCCCTTGTTAATTTTAAATCTTAGTTAGCAATGTAACTGGATGTAGATTAACTTGTATTTGAATAGATTAGTCGAAAGGGTTTCGACCCTTAGTTTTTCACAGGTAATAACCTGTCTAGTTCTTAAATTTTTAAAAGCACAAATATAAATCATTCTTAATTATTTCGTTTATTATTTGTAAATACATTTATTTGTATTTACTACTTTGTATTTTATAATAATTTGGAGCTCTGTAGAGAAAATATTATTAATACTGAACTCTGTTTATTTTACATAATAAAGGGTTTATAAGTGAAGCCCTAATCTGGTTTTTAATAAGTAATAGTTTAAGATTAAGTTAATATTTCCAGTACTGTTCCGTTATTAACTTGTACATATATTTTTCTCGTCTATTAGTTATTATCTCTTAACAGTATACTAATATTGTGGTACTAGTGTATAATACTATTTCTTTCACCTGCGTTTTCATCTACATAGACTAAATTAAAACAGTAAATATAAACAAACTACAACACTACTTTCTCATTGCATTCTAAATATTGAAATATAGTCTATTTTCATTTACATACAGATGCAGAACTCATATTTACTATTCTCATTCCATTACAAAAATTATTTCATTTACCTTAAACAATCTAACTGTGCTAGAGTACGGCCTGTAACCAGGGGTGGAAAAACACAGCTTAGAAATTTAATTCCTTTCTATTTCTTTATTTTCCTAAATCATTTTCATTTCCATAAACAATCCAATAAAAATACTAAATCGAACATTTCACAAACTCAGAACTATTAACATTCATGTAGCATATAAACTAAGATTTATTTAACTAAGACAGTAAAATAAAATAACATAGAACCTGTAGAGGACAAGACGACAACAGCTTTAGGAGGCCGTTCCTCCCTACCAATCTCCTGGAGAGCGCTCAAACAACGCTTCCTCAAGACCCTCGAGCCTGTTCCTAATATTCTTGGTTGAGAATTGGGTGGAGTATACAACTGTAGAACCCTCTGTCACCTAACTAGTTCAATACCTCAATAACAACAATCTGCTCTTAGCAGTATGATCTTCAGCTTAAAAGATGCAACAAGATCAATCAGCATTTATCCCCTTAAACACTTTCCACTTTCCCTTCCATTGAATTTCTCTAAAGTAAATTCATTCACCCTGAATGATCACTTCTCTAGAATGAGCAGCGTCAACTCTCTTCAATGGGAATTTTTATAAAGATTCCTAGGTCTTTTGGGTCAGTTTTCATTAATTGAGCCACCTGCTCTGATTCCACTTTCTTGGGGAATCATGACCACAAATATAGGGAGGTTGCCACCTGCAACAATTGGAAATGGTTTGAGGATACTGCCACATGTCAGTTTTCTCTCCACCTAGTCTCCTCCACCAATTTGATCACTAAACACTCTTTTAACAGCTCTCCTAAGTTGTTGTCTCCTCATTTATTTATTTATAAATAAAATATTCAGAATTTACATTAAATATCCTTGACCCCACTGGGTCATCGATTACAACTTAGCATAAAATTTAACATATTGTTCCTCAAATAATATAAAATTGTTTTTTCAAAATTGGGGCATGTGACAAGGTCTTAGAATCAGAAAAGGAGGCCTTGGTACTGTCAAATACCATTATTGATGAAGAAAATAAAGACCTTGAGGATAAGGTTTCAGACCTAGAGGCACAAAAGGCCACAGTTGGTAAGCAATCAGAGGAGTTAAAGGCTCGAGTTACAGAGTTGGAGGTACAGAATAATTCCTTGGAGACTCAGCTTAGGGCAGCAAATGAACAGCGAGTTGACATCACCCCTCTTCGAGAACATGCCCTCCTGATTAGGAGGAAAAAATATCAGGTCCAGCTAAATCTAGTAGAAGAAGTGTATAAGATTAAACAAGATGAAGTAAGATTACAGAAAATCTCATCTCTCTCGACCAATTTCAGGATGCAAACACTAGAGGTTGTAGAAATACTTCAGGGTCAACTCACATGGATAGAAACTAATGCAGTATTTCTGGAACAGTTGCCACAGAAGACCACTGAAATACTGAAGATAGAGTTTGAACTCATGGATTTCAGCAGCAAGGTCGCTGCAAGATTAACTCCTGGTGTCGGGAAAACGGTGGAGAAATGTGTGGATTTTTATAAGAGGGTGCTCACAACACACAATAGATTCCAACCCTCTACGATGAAACGAATCCAGGAGTTTCCTTACTTTGAGGAGGATTTGAAATACCTCCATGACAAGTTGCAGGAGGAAGAACTTAAGATACAACAAGTTACTGATAAAGCAGTGAAGAGTTTGGTTGCACAAGGCGTAGTCAATAATTTCCTATTGGAGGATCAGCTTAGGGTAACTCCACCTAAAGCAACAGAGATAAATTTGCAATTAGCCATACATGAAATAACATCTAGATTGTTAGAGCCTATGGACTTCAAGACTATTGCTATAGGAGCTGCTGCATGGAAATATTTCATTGGAGGGTCAGCTGGGCCTTCCTAGATTTTGTCTTATGTGCATGTAGCACTTTTTGTATATTATCTCATTTTTATTTTTGCTAGTCCAAGTCACTAGAAGACAAAATTTTGTACATCATAGAGTTAAGGAACCCCAAAGGGCTGGGGCAGCCCAAAAGTCATTTTGTAAAAGTATAAGTAGGGGTAGAATAGATTTTAGAGTGGAATTTTTCTAGCACATAGATTCTGAAGTTATTTGTATGAGAACTACTTCTTTTATAAATAAAGAGAACCAAATTTTGCTAGAGGAAGGGTTGTACGAGTTTCTAAACGGGTTGTGTGGATCGCTAAATAATGAACTACTTCTGTTTTGGCATGTTGTACAATCTGTGAGATCGTTCTAAACTTGATGAAATATTTTTCTGTTTATGAATGATTTTATTTTCTATTATGAATCTTGTGCAATAAATGAGTAATGGATGTTTATTCGAACAAATCTATCTTTGTGTATATTTTTTCTACTGTATTTATGTATGAAGAATTTAACAGCTACCTGTAGGATTTCACATGCAAACAGTACATTATATTGCTCATTCTGATATAAACTTTGCTCCCTAGGGATAGTTAGGATAGTTTAGATTATACTAGTTGTTCTTTGCTTTTGGTGATTGAGGGGAAATTAATTCATGTAAGGCGATATGTAAGACCCTGCACAGCTCACTTGTGGCTAACTGCTTGGGAGGTTCTTGTCTTGGCAATCACCTGCATTTAGTTTAGGCACTTGCATTTCATCCCTAAATATAAAATTACATAAACAGTGGATCGGGCTGCAATCGGTAAACAGACTTAAAACTTTCTTTTAATTCTATGGTAGTCAAGCCACTAACCGGACGGATTCCCCATACCAAACAATAAACGATCTAATTGGGAACGGTTATTGGGGAGAATCCCTATTGTCGGTACCTAGGATTTTTCCAGGAATCAACAAAGCCTTTATGTGGTTAATCAAGTCTAATACCATAAATACCTACAAGAAAAACATTGTTAAAAAATTATGAGCTTATATATTAAATGGATCATGTACTTGAATACTAATAATTTTATGTTCAAGTACCCAAGAAATTTCCCTCGGGTGTTTTATCTTTGTTGCAATTGTAAATACCAACATATAGTTATTTATACAATACACTTTTCTAATAAAATTAAATATATCTTGAGACTAACCAACATTCAATAAGAAATGGTATAAGTGCATGATAGAGTAATGGAAGCACTTAATGAAGAACAATTCTAAAGTTCAATAACAAGTTCATATTGCCCCAAAGCAACTTGGTTCACATTATAATTATTCCAATTCTCTATCACCCCCATTTTTTTCTATGGTTTTTCCCCAATTCATTAGTAAAGGCATAAAAAAAGGAAAAGCGGCAGTATTGGGACAGTTTAATCCTTGTTTATAAAAAAATATAGATAAATCCTAACAAGACACATATTATCTTTAAGAAAAACCTAGTAGAAAAACATTATGACAAAATTATGAGCCTGTATATTAAATGGATCATGTACTTGAATTTTAAGCATGTTGTGTTCAGCTACACAAGAAATTCACCCCATATATTTTGTCTTTGTTGTAATTGTAAATACCAACATGTAGTTATTTATGATAAACAAATATTGTGTGCACTACACTTTTCTAATAATATTAAATATTCCTATATTGAGATAAACTAAGGCTAGATAATAAATGGTATCAATACATAAGAGGATAATATAAGAACTTAAGAAATAACAATTATAAAGTTCAAGAACAAGATCGTATTGCACCCAAGCAACTTGATTCGAATTATAATTATTTGAATTCTCTATCACCCCCATCCTTTTTAAGGTTGTACCCTAATTCAGTAATAAAGTCGTAAAAAAGGTCGCAACATGATGAAGGCATCTTGCACACTTCATGGAAGTAAAATAACCCTGGATCAACCCCAAAAAAGAAATAGCAAGCTAATCCCCTATAATTTATATTAATCCCATGTATCCATTCTTATCTCTATTTTGTTTACTTAACCCTTAGGAATTCTCTTGTTAATGACTTTTATTCATTCTCAGTCTCAATTCGAGGACCTAAAGGGTGGCACTTTTTCTTGCTACATTTCAAATAGGTAGGGAATGCTTCAAACTCTGGCTCTGTCTCTTAATAGGCCATGACTTGGTATGGTAGGACGAGACTTGGCAATAATTGATATTATAATGTGTGGTAGTCAAACATAGATTATATAAATATTTATAATTGTTCTGAGCCATTGTGATAGGAATTTGATTCGACATGTGCCCAGATTAAGCACCTTGATTCACATTATAATTATTTGAATTCTCTGTCACCCACATCTTTTTTATGGTTGTTCCCCGATTTAGCAGTAAAGGCATAAAAAAGTTGCAACTTGAGGAAGGAATCTTGCACACTTTATGGGAATAAAATCACCCTTGATCGGCCCTGAAAAATAAAAAAGCAAGCTAATCCCATGTAACTTATATTGAACCCATGTATCCATTCTTATCTCTGTTGCATTTACTTAGCCCTTAGGGATTTTTTTGTTAATGAATTGTATTCATTCTAGGGCTCAATTTGAGGGCCAAAAGGGTATCACTTATGCCCAGTCTATGTCAAATAGGAAAAGCGTGCTTCAAACCCTATCTATTTCAAACCCTGGCTTCGTCCCCTGACAAACCGTTACTTGGTATGGTAGGACAATACTTGGCAATGATTGAGATTATAAATTGTTACAGTCAAATATCATTTATATAAATATGTTTTATTGTTCTGAGACATTGTAATAGGAGGTTGATTCGACATGTTCCCTTGTTTTTGTTTTTTTTTCATTGTTGATATTTATATATAGATATGGGGGCTCGAAGTCTAATGATCCTAGGTTCAATATAGCCTACCACGACCGTAAATTATTTCTATGCATGTATATTTATTTTCTATATATTGGTTAACCTTTACTCACTCTTTATATACACCAGATATAGTTTCTAATTCTGACCAAGCAATGTGCTTGTTGTTTCCTTGTTGGCTTACTCCGCCCAACTAGAATTTTTTTTTACCTTATCTAAACTAGTCGGGATATGTTTTGCTCATGGATCATTTTGATTGACCAGACCTTACGGTCATTTCATTGACCATGTATGCATTTCCAAATGAAAATGAATTAAAATATAAAGCTAGCCTAGAAACCCTAGAGAAAATGCACACCGTAAAAAAAAATTCCAAAATGCACAAAGTAAAGTACAATTTCAAAAATATCAAAAGAGCATAGTGTTTTTTCGTACCCAAACAATGTTAGAAATATTAACACAACAGGGAGGGACCAATGTTTTGTGATACCTCAAAAGGGATATCGTATCCAAAGCCACCATAATGGAACCAGCCAATGACACCTCGCCCACAGGGAACTGTAGGTCCTCTTTTACCAAACCAAATCGGGCCACCACTCACAACACAAAGCACGAGAAACAACCAACAAATGAAAAAGGGAAAATGTAGAGAAAATCCAGCAAAATCGTGTCAAAATCATTCATAGTGGTGCCCATTAAACTACATCCTACATGCATTAACTCCAGCAATGCCCAAAAACCCAACACGATTAAACACCCAACCAGTAAGCTTCCTTTCAGGATCTCGATCAACAAATGATACAACACCTCGAAACCCCTCTTGTCGAAGCCATATGTAACACACCCACATCAAAGGAAATCATATGACACAAAGCACACCAATCTTAAACCTCTAACAATCACACAAACTCCAATGCGGACATCTGTCAATCCAAACCACCCCTCCAACTTTATAGGCACCTTTATCAAAGCTAAACCATGGAATGACCTTCGTAAAGCCCAAATAAGTGTCATCTTGTGACTAGCATGCATCCTGGCGATGAACTTCCCGACCAAAAAAATGAAATAGCATACCCATAGCCCTCTCATCAGGGTCATATGCAACATGCTCACAAGCAAACGACACAAATCCTACATCAAACACAAGCACAACCAACATAAACCTCCCGCAATCACACAAAGTCCAATGCAGACACACATCAATCCAAACCCCTTCTCCAGCTTTCAAAAAACCTTTATCAAAGCCTAATCATGGAACGACCTTACAAAATATTGAAAATATGGCATCTTGCGATTGTACAATTATCCTAATAGCTCCCAAAATGATTGCAAGACATTACAAACATAATAAGGAGTTGTACGTGCAAGGTTGATATCTCCCACACATTGTTGTGCATTGCAAAGATTGAGTTTCGCAAGGGAAAAGGTGGAGAATAGTAACGTAACCTTTTAATATATAATATTAATAGTAACAAAAACTTCAATTCATTAATAATATTAAAAGATTTAAAACTTATCATATTAAGAGAGAAAATCGACACCACCTCAAACCAAAAAATATAGTCTATGTTAAATAATCACACAGAGAGTTATAATAATTAAAATCAAAAACTCATTATCAAACATAAAAATTGAAAAATTTATTTACAAAAATTAAAATCAAAGTTTAATTATCGAGCGTAATACTTAAAAAATTTGATAGACACTACTTGTCTTGAGAATATAGACATAAACTAATAATTTCCCATACTGTTTTACAATTCCATACTCATACCATTAAACAAATAATAATTTTTTTATTTTCATTAATCATATTTTAAAATCAAATAACTATATATTAAATCAGATTTAGTATCAAACTCTTTTCTTTATAACATTTTAATTGATTAATATAACTTAATTAAATCATTCCTTGTGATTTAAATGTAGAGAAAGATGATAAGATCTGACACAAAAATGATGATTAAAGAAGTTTATGGGGTTTCAAAACTCTTTATAGAATAATATTTTAAAAGTCAATAGAAACTGTAGATATTTCATTTGAAATTCGAGGAGCGGATAGTCTTTGGAGCAGGGTTATTGCAAGAAAATATTTCAGGGATTGTTCAATTCTGTAATGGATTAGATCTGAGGTTAAACCTTTTAAAGGTGTGTCAAACATCTGGAATTGTCTTGTGAATTCATCTTATATTTTGGGTAAATGGTTGGATTGGATGCTTGTCCATGGGTGTCAAATTAGAGTGGGAGAAGATCCAATCATCGACGGCTCAAATTGTTATAAGTATCACTTGATATGGTGGCCTTTCTCAGAGCTAAAGGCATTCAAACTTTGGATCGAGCAGCCACACCTAGTGGAGAATCGTCTTAGTGGGAATGGTTAAATTTTTTCCCAACATTTGGGACTCTCAAGGGCATTGAGTATGGAATGGGGTGGTTGCATAATGGGGATTCAAAGGGGGGGTATCCAGTTTTCAAAGTGAGAAGACTCATTTTTATGGTCTTGGAACATTAAATCCGATGTGATCAGTTCCAAAGTATCCCATGATTCCCTTATAGATGATGTGGAAGAGGTTGATTGTTGGTGGTTTCAATTGATATAGAAGCATAATACTCCTTTGAATATCAAATTATCTAATTGGTTGGATCTAGGCAATCACATCCTCACCTAAGAAAATGTGACTAGAAGAGAGGTGGGATTAGTCCCAACATTTGTCCCTTATGTTGTACTGCAATGGATTTCGTGGATCACTTGTTGACATCTTACACTTTTACTCATAAGGTGTGGTACTATGTGAAGTGGACTTGCAAAATTGCATGGGATTATTCCCAGGCTACATTTTCTATATGTATTTGATCTTGGACCCATAATGATCTGGAATGGGTGGAGCTTCCATGATTCGTCTATTGGGAGGTATGGAAAGCAAGGAACTATTTTTTTCCAAAGGTAGGGCCATTTTGGTTGAGGGTGGGGAGAAGGATGAATGTTTGATAAAAAAACTTTAAGGAGACAGATTTCTCCCACTTTCATATTGGATTGGGCTTGTGGATTTTACAAGGGCCTCATAAGAGCAATGTAGTCATGGTGGTGCAAGGGTGTTTTTGTGGTTGGAAAACTCTAGATACATCAATTTGAAATCAAATTGTGGACCAAGGATGAATAATAGAATTGAATTGTTGGATTTGTGAATGTTGGTCTATTTTTCTAGACTTAAAAATACATATAATCTATAAGTGGAAGGTGACTCAAAGGTTATAATTAACCGGGTACAAAACAAATATATGCTTCAGGTCTCAATGTTGAAGTTCTGGATGGAAAATATAACAAACGTGATATTTGAATCTGCTAGAATCAATTTTCAACATATCTTTTGAGAACATAACCATGAGGCTGATCCATTGTCTAAACTTGCATTACAGGTGTTAGAGGGATACATTTTTAGTGAAACTTTTGAAGACATATCATTGGTGTCTAAGGAGATATTCCCTCTCTTCTTTATATCATTTTGCAGCATCAATCAACTCATTGGTATCTCATTTTGGGGGCCTGATCGATCTATGCATTCAGCCTTACTATCCAAGCCACAAGATTGGTTGTTCTTATTTCATTTTTGGATTGTTCTTAGTCTTTATTATACTCAAGTCGTATTGTGTAGAGTTTCCTTGTTAGCTCTAATATTACTTTTGACTTGGTTTCCTGTCATATACAATCTTGAGTTAGACTTGGCTTGTATCTGTGTCGTCACTATACGGGAAAGGACCTTACCCCATTTTTTATCTTTCTTTCTGATTGAGCGAGCGATGATCAACTATGGTTATTGTTACCTGACTACTACTCTCATATTATTATTATTATTATTTTGTTGATTGTTCTATATTGTTCTATATGCTTAATATAAGGTATATCTTTTTTTCATTGAGAAAAAAGGAAGTTCAAGGACGAGAAGGGGAATTTTAAATTCATGTAAACTATTTCAATACATAAAATACAATGTTATATCAACCAACAAATTGTGATATATATACATGTACTATAATTTTATGGAAATATTATCAGAAAAATGGTGGGTAGTTTGTTTGTGAAATTTATGTTTATCAGTATTTATTCCAAATTAGTCATAAAAAAATGTTTAAAATGGACAAAAGCATTTAAATTGAAAGTAAATTATAGTTTTGTCATGTGACAACAAATCAATTAAGTCAACTCAATATAAAACACATATTAATAGTGATATACAATATACAATCATTTATACTTAGAAACTCGTTTTTTTCAGGTAAAACTCACTGAAATCATTATTAGTCGAGTTCAAAAAAGAGTATTTGACACATGACACATGACACTTGACATTTTACACATGTATTTGGGTGTTCGACACCTAGTTGTGGGGAAGACTTCCATTTTTATAAACTTGTTATCTGGTTAGGCATAGTCTATGGTTTTGATCTATCTTTAAGTCACACAAATAGACTCAGTCATCTACTGCTACATGAATTGAGATAGTCTATGTTGCATGGACTTAGAAAAGAAAAGTGGGAAAATGAGTAGAGTATCTCTAGCCCTGCAACACCTTGGGCCATGATAAAATACGCATTGAGTTTCAATGACTCCATATTTGAATTAGCTAGGACTCCATATCCTTTTATGCTCATACCATATGTAAGATCTAATTTAATCAATATCCAATTATCACAAATGGAATTGGGGTATTAAGATATTAAACCAACAAGTATACTAAAATCAAAATACAATATATATATAAAAATAACTACATGCTCCCAAAATTAAAGCATGATGGAGGGCTTACCGAACATTAGATGATAAAATATTGACTTATTGAATATATTCAACAATCACATCCATTAACTCTAGCTAAGCAATAGTGTACAACAATAACTAGTATGAGAAACCACAATTTGGGAGATTACTCTCCTCAAGCCCCATCAAGGGGGTAGGGTTGGCATAGTTTATTGTTTGAGGTCTCGGGGGCTTTGAGTCTTCGACTGAGAGGTTTGATTGGGAGGAGAGTCATCCCCCAAATTATGGTTTCCCATACCTGTTATTGTTGTAGACTATTGTTTGGTTGGAGTTAATGGATGTGATTGTTGATGATCTTCAATAAATCAAATCTTTTATCATCTAATGTCAGGAAAGCTCTACATCCTTCTTTTATTTTGGTAGCATGTAGTTATTTTGTTATCTATATTCATTCCTTGTATTTGTATATTAGTATAGATGTCATTTTTTAATACCCTAGATCTGTTTCTGATAATTGGATGTTGATTAAATCAGATCTTACATATGTAAAGAACAAGAGGTTAATACTTTTCATGTTTCTATGTGGTAATGTTGAAATCTCCACTCATGTTGTCCCATGTTGAATAAATTGATTTGAAAATAGTGAAAGAGTATGTATGATCTTAAGCTTTGGATCACATTAACCCATGAGTTAGAGGAGCTAAGTGATATCCAAATACTTGTTATTATGTGTGGGATGGCATAGGTTGATGTGGGAAACCAGGTTTCCCAAATTGTTCATTCAATGACACAACTCTAACAAATACAATAACAACACAGTGTGATTACTAATAGTGTGTTGACCATAGTTCCATTAGGAGGGGTGGAGGTATTTCCCAATGTGTATTCTCCAAAACCTAGGGTTATGCGAGAGCTCTTTAAGTTGTGTGATGTCGACTACCAGTTTCCTGTTGTGATGTCAACTACCAATTTTCTCAATTCTCCCACTGCATGGGAAATATTAGGTTGTTTGCAGACCATACCATACAATAGACTACCCACAACACTACCATAGGGCACATGTTATATGTACTTTATTTATTCCCCTGTCTTTGGACACTATTCAACAGATAGCTTGACTCCCATGGGAATAGGGACCTTGGCCAGTCGACTCTCCTACATGTTGAAATGTTTCAGAACTGTCTCAATGTATTTCCTTTAATTTAACCAGTTCCAACACAATATTGTTATCTGGCCTAATCTAGTCTTTGTCATATATTTCAGCATAATCTTGTCTCCACCATATTTAAAAACATGTGGCTGCTAAACAATGGTTAAGCCTTACTCCTTGTGCTTTTAAGGACTACCAACCAAAACATCAAGTATTTAGGAAGATACTTGAATACTCTTTTGATTGTGGTCCAGTGCTCTTTTCCAAGCATCGACATATACTTGCTCAATACTCCCACTGCATGGGAAATATTAGGTTGTGTGCAGACCATAGCACATGAATAGAAAACCCACAACACTACCATAGGGAACATGTAACATGTACTCTATTTCTTCCTATGTCTTTGGACACTATTCAACATATAGCTTGACCCCCACGGGAATAGGGACCTTGACCGGTCGACTCTCCTACATGTTGAAACATTTCGGAACTGTCTCAACATATTTCCTCTAATTTAACTAGTACCAACATGATATTGTTTTCTGGCCTAATCCAGTCTTTATCATATATTTCAGCATAATCTTGTCTCTACCATATTTAAAAAATATAGCTACTAAACAATGATTAAGCCTCAATCCTCATGCTTTCAAGGATTACCAACCAAAAAATAAAAAAATTAGGAATATAGAAATATTTTATTTAACAATATTATTTTAATGTTATAATGATATATTCTCCAAATTAAGATATAACATTTTACATTTTAAAATAAATTTATTAACCTTTTAAATATTTAAAAAATGAGCATAAAGAAATTTTTAAAGAGGCTTTTGTTTGTATTTAAATTTATATATACATTTTTAAAATGTCAACTACATAGGTAAAGCATGTTCCTGGATAGAAATGAACAATTACTTATAATTATATAAAATATTTTTGAAAAATATATAATTTATCTTATTATATTTAGATACACAATTGAACCATTACTTATAATTATATAAAATATATTTTGAAAAATATATAACTTATCAATATTATATTTAAAACCATATCAACTTGTTGACACATGATCGTATATGAAAAAGCAATGATGATAACATGAAGGTGACGGTGAGAGATGAGAAATCTGAATTGTCTTGCCCCACATCATTACTTGAAGAAGTCATTACTCCTTTAACACAATGGGAATACTAGCAAAATGGGACACTTGAGAATGCTTGGAAGATGAGAGACTTGAATGATGGATTTTAATTATATTAACGAGAGTGATGAGTTTTGATAATTTGGTATGGATGAGATGTGTAACATTTGAGTTTACAAGTATGGAAATAAATAATGGTTTGACTTGTCATGTCAAAATAGTATTGACTAAAAAGTTATATTGTCAAATCTATTTATATCTTTTAAGATTAGATATATATACTTAGTGTCATCAAATATCCATATTACACTCGGAATATGCAATATATCAATCAACATTTTTATTGGCTTAAATCCGATTGTTGGCATCTCACATCGGTCACTCTCCCGTGTTCTTCTTGCCCATCTTCATCACAAAAACTTGATTGTTCTTAAGCAGGTCTTTCAAGTTAGGGAGGATGTTGATCTTGGCTAGGTTTCTTCAGATGTTTTGGGCTTGACTAGTGATGAGGCCATGGAATGGGAGGCGTACACTGCTTGTTTGCGGGCTGCTGGTGTCAATCTTATTGAGGAGCCGGACAAACTGTTATGGACTGGAAATGTTCACCTGGGAACTGTCACAGCTAAACTGGCCTACTCACCTCTTATTAAATATCGATGGGTATATCAGCCTACTTGGTGGCACTCTATACTCTGGAAGGTCAAAATCCGTAACAAAATTAAGTGTTTTATATGGCTCACTCTCAATCACAAAATTCTTACTTGGGACTCATTACAGGATCGTGGTTTTTTATGGTCCGGGTAGATGCTTATTTTTCCATAATGCACGGGAATCGGCTAAACACCTATTTGTGGAATGTTCTTTTTTCCAGAATATGTGGTTATTTATTTGCAGTGGTTTAAACTGTCACTGGATTTGGGTATCTAGTTATATTGCAAACTTTTTGTTGCAGGTTAAAAAACACGCCCAGATTCCCATTTCGCTCTCGTTGGTCTTTATATGTTGGTGTGCTCGAAATTACCACATCTTTAAGCAAATACCTGTTGATGCCAGACTTCTTGTGCATAAGGTCTTTTCTTATAATATGTGTTCGTCGTATTGTGGATATGGGGCAAGGGTCCAGAACATTAACTATCATGTTGCTCTGTGTGGATCGAAGATTGGATTCTATGATGGGGACGAAAAGAACGAACATTGTGGGGCTGGAATGGTTGTCAAGATGGAGGACAAAACATTTGTTTCTGCTTCGTATGGATGTTGGGTTGGGATCGAACACTAGAGCTGAACTCCTGGCTCTGTGGGGCTTACTTTTCTTGCAATATGTTGTGAGATCAGTTTAACTCAACTCATGGGAGACTCCAGAGCAATTGTGGATTGGGCTTTGGAATTACATACTATTCATTCTATCTCACTATCCCACTAGCTTAGAAGGGTCGGAAGACTGATGGTTTTCTTCCCTTTTCTTACTTATTCTCGTATTTATAGGGAGTTCAACACTCAGGCTGACGATATGTCGAAGAAGGCAATTGGTATTGGGACAAAGTCTATTACCTAGGAGGAAATATCTGATGGTGTGCTTATAGACCCTGGAAAATTGAGTTGTCGTTGACACTCATTATGTCACTCTTTGGATATAGAATCCTTTTTGAATGATTCAGTTTTGTATATCCTTAGGACCTTGATGGTCCCTCTTAGACTTCTTATTGCTGAAGAAGTAAGGTTAAAAGACTCGAATGCCATAAAAACATAATAGCTATCTAACTAATAATGGTGAAACTTAATGAAAGTATAATGTAAATTTTGATAATGCACTAAATACTAAATTCTTTTTGTAAACACTTTGTTGTATTTTGACACAGGTCTATATAAAGCTGTCATTTTTCTAGTGAAAAAAAATCCAATATCATATATCCACCTAACAAACCCCCGAGGAGAAGAAAATAAAAATAAAAATAATTAATTAATTAATTCGTCCTTTAAAAAAAAAACCATACGTGGTCCAAAAACAAGGACAAGTTTTACAATATTTTTCTTTTAAACCCATTATCATCCTTGTCATAGAAACGCCAAAGCAAAGGAATCAGGATTACGCCACCATGACGAAGATGGAATCCCAAGCTATGGCTTCGCTTAAGATTTGGTGGTGATGCTTGCAAAAATGTCCCGCGGGAAAGCGTTTAAGTGGAATGAATAAATAAAGGTCGAAGGGCTTCATCAACAAGGAATCCGAGAACCAAAGGGTCCCTCGTGATTGTTGAATTAACGAATCTGTGATGTTGTCTTCCGTGCCGTGCCAGAACACAGAGACCCGTGAAGAAAAGACGACCGCAGATGCCATACGGAACAAAGATGGGCACTGCAAGTGCAACGAACGAGAGTTTTCAATGCTAAAGCAAGAGAATATGAATGATGGAAGCTCTGCGTAATACAGCTAAGTGCCCAAATAACAAATCAGAAAGGGCCCAAATAACAAATGCCCGCTGGCATTTTGTGACATTCTCCGCCAGACCCACAGGTTTCATCACTATCCCTAAATTGAAATAGGGTAATGACCAGCTGGAAAATCTTGAAAGGGCATATAAAAAAATTGGAAAAAAAAGGGAACAGGGATGATAGAGAGAGGTCTTTTAATCTGTATTTGACACCTTGAACCAGAAGAATCCCATGTATTTGACACCTTGATGCCTGATTTTCCATAGGTATTCTGTACTTATCCATATTGTCGATGGGAGCCGTGTGGATTAATATATGTAGAGTGCCGGCTATTTAATATAGATCGAAGTTGAACCCACTTATTCAACCATTCATCAATTCTTCGGCTTTTGCTTCTTCTTCAAGTTTTCTCATGGCGCCCACCATTTCATAGTACATACTCCTCTGCATAGTTTCTTTTCAACGGACATTCGATTTTCCTTCTCCTGAAAGAAAGCCCACAATCTATAAATATCAAATCAATACCCTGGAAGTAGAGTTCACAATTTCCATCACTTGATGGCATTTTTTTCTTCTTCCAGGCTTATTTAAGTATTGAACAAGTATTTTTTAGCCATGCATAGGGCTAGTACAGGTTTCTGTAAGTTGGGTTTAAGAGTCCGTGCAGAGGAGAAATATGAGAGGGAGGAAGAGGAAGAGGAAGTAGATAAATATCCACAGTTGGGTTGCAGTGCAGAGCAGGCGGTGCACCTCATTCCATTCATTTTGTTGGCATGTCTTTTGGTCCTCTACATTTTCTCTTATGCTCCAGTTGAAGGTCAGTATACTATTTTCTGTATTTTGCCCTTTATTCAACTCATTTGTGTTGTAAATGTTAAACAGTGTTTTGGGTGTATACATAACATGAATAATTTAGTATTTTGGATATATCCATGGTAGTATTTTCAATAATGTAGCCTTTCTGCTGTGCCTTCCATATCTTTTATTTTTGAATTTTGTTTGTCGAAGTTCATGGTTTATGAACTATTGTTGGCCAAGTTCAGAACTTAAATGTAACTACATGCTAATTAGCTATCCACATTCTTGTGGGAAATCTGTATTACAAAGATCATTATGATACAAGTTTAGGATTTCTCTCATAGTGATTTGTAATTCAGATCATCCAAGGCACTTCTCTAGTGTTGTTAGTATCTGCACAATGTTAATAATGACGATTCAGGTTGTGTGTCTCAATTTGTGTTGTGATTTTATGCCTAATGTTTATAATTGCAATTCAGATTTTGTACCTGAAAATGACTCTGTAAAGGAGGTCAAGGCTGCAAACATTGTGATGGAAAGAAAAGAGGAGTTGCTGCAAACATTCTCGGTGTATAGCCATAGGAGCTTGCATCAGGTTCACAAACAGCACCAGAAAATAAACAAGGATATTCCTAAGCAGCAGAAAGAGATCAATCGTCGTCTTGTGAAAGGAAACAGGCATGACATAAGAATAACCAGGCTAAAGAAAAATTATTCTCATAGAAAGACTAGGATTATTCATAACAATTAATACAGTTTAGGGCATTTACTCTTTAGGATGATTGATTACGTTTCCTGAATTTTCCTGCTTGTTGATTCTCTCTAGGTTACATAGATATTGGAAATAAATTAAAACTTGTATTCATGTTGATGGGCTCCTCTTGTGATGGGACCTTGATCACAAAATTATTGTATTACATCTCTGTATTTTCTTAAGACAATTTTCCCCTAGGAAACCTAACTGAATCAGGTATGCAAATGTTGCTGAAGAAAAGTATAAGGGAAACATTGCGAACAGGAGTGCTAGAGGATTGGTCAGATACTGATTGATTTAGGTTCTGTGTGAAAATGAGCTCCTTCTATGTAAATCTCCATAGCAGTATTATTCTTAGTGATGTTCAAATTTAGTCTCGGCTCCATTTGGTTCTTGTCTACTCTTCTTTTCCGGTTTGCCAGCTTCGAATGATTGACAACATTGTGTATTTCTTGCACGCCATTTCAATTCAGCTTCGAATGATTGACAGCATTTGTGTGCTTCTTGCACACCATTTCAATGGCTGGAACGTTGTGCAGGCTCATCAAAATTGTTTTGATGAGAACATTGTAATAATCATGTTGAGGTTAGTTGGGACATTGCTCTATTGATGGCATTTTGATGGTGTCTATATATATATGAGTGGAAGTATGCCTTTTTCTTTTCTTTTTGACCACAAGCTATGTGATTAAATTTTGTCAAAATCACATGGTTTCAGAATCTTGAAATTGCATCGACAAAAACTAATGACTGGTATACTCATAATCAGGAATCACTCATATACTCAGTATATATTGGTTTTTGTTGATGCAATTTCAAGATTCTGAAACTATGTTATTTTTGAGAAAATTTGGTCACATAACTTGTTGATTTTTTTAAAGAGGCACATTTTCACTCTGGTTAGATCTTAGATGTCTCTAAGACTTAAGTCATTTACCTATTTCTTAAGGTTAAAAAAATAAATTTTAAACAACTATAAATAATTTTAAATCATAATGATAATATTAGTTATTTAATATTTAACCATATTTTCCATACTCATAATTTGAAAAAGCAAATGCCACAAACCAACAAAATTTGGTCATATAACTTGCTGATGTTTTTTAAAGAGGCACATTTTCACTCTGGTTAGATGTTAGATGTCTCTAGGTCTTAAGCCATTTACCTATTTCTTTAGGTTAAAAAAATAAATTTTAAACAATTATAAATAATTTTAAATCATAATGATAATATTAATTATTTAATATTTAACCATATTTTCCATACTCATAATTTGAAAAAGCAAATGCCACAAACCAACATTGAGTGGTGGGCCATTGCATTTGAGTTTGTTCCATCTAATAGGTCTAAATTTCTAATAACTAACCACTTTGTTCCATCCAATGCTGGAATTTTGGTGGCCCAATTTGTTAATCAAATATAGTTAGTATTGATTGCTAGTTGTTAACAAAATCCTAAAATCATTTGATTAAATTGTTAAAATCTATAAAAGTTAAGTCAACTGAGTTGTGCTAAAGCATAGCATAAATTGGTGCTAGTTTTCCATCATTTTCCTAGGTTCGATTCTCAAAGTGAGGATGCTAGCATCTAAAATTGGAAGACCTTTGAGTGACATGTCCTAGGACTTATAGAATATAACCAAAATATAAAGGGTGTTGTCAAAAAAAACCTTTACAATTTTAAAATATAAATGTTTTCTTTTTTCAAATTTCTAACTTTGTTTCTACTAATTAATTGAGGAGTTATTTTTAAAATTTATTTTAAGGAATAAAAATGCTTTAAAATTTTTATTAATAAATAAACTTATTAATATATAATATAATAAGCGTGAGGAAGCAACAATGGAACTATGATACCACAAGAGGGGAAGACAAAAGAGGTGCATGGGTGATTTGACCTTGACATTTGTCCTTTAAGAAGTACTACCTTTTATCTCATGCTTCCTTACAAACTTTTCCCATAAATCTTTGACTTATGGGTGTATCCAAGTACAAGTTGTCACGTCCTTGTGAAGAGAATAGACCCCATGCAAGAAAAGGCGCCCCTTCTTGCCATATGTGGTAACCATTATTCATTAGTTATGGATCACTCTTCCATGGTCTCATTAGCATTCCTCTTCCCTCTTATGAGCATTTTCCTCTTATGGGTAATGAAGGAATGTGTGTGAAGTCATTGATGTTATCTCTATGATGGTAAGAGAATCCCATGGACTTGTGGTTTGTAAGAGGCTAAGAGCTTGTAGAATTTTAAGGATTTGTTGTTAGAAGTGTGAGAAAATGGGATTGTTTTAAGGGAAAACTATGGTTGGAATGTCCACAATCATTGAAGAAAACATCGTTAAACTTGTAACCTAGTTATCCATGCTCACTCATTGTTGTAGCCAAGTGTTTCTCTCTCAAGTTATTCCCAAAAGGAATCAATAGTCCAGATTCTTTCTTTCTGCATTGAAGAGCCATGGAAGGGTAGAAGATCCTTGAGGGACTATTGAGCAAAGAAAGGGAACATCTTCCCTCAGTTGTGTAGGGAAATGGAACCTAGAGTGCCATCATTGATTGATGACTGGATGAATGTAGATTGGAATTCTCTATAGTGCACAAATTCACTGTGTTGTGAGAGCAACTGGTTAGATTGAGTGAGATTAGAGTCCAATAGGAGCTTCCTCCCTAGTGTATCATGGTCTAGCATGGGGATAGAATCCATGGTTGATTCATATGGTTGGGTGATGAATCACTTCTCAATAATCAATTTGTTGGACTTCAAATTACACATAAGTATTCATATTTTTCTCATGTGGGTTGTGTTTTGTGTGTGTGATTCATTAAATGTAAAGGGCAATGAATGAATTATATATGTGCAATGCTACTTCTACCACTATTTATATTTGCATATGAATTATGCATTCTTCATTGTTAGAGGTTGAATTGGCATAATATTTGGTTAATATAAGAAGGAAATCATTCTAGTATCACCCAATGGCTAAGGGAGGTGTGTGGGGACACTACACAGTGGAATCCACGGGGTTTTCACTTAGTGAAACCATGCCATAGCACGTTCGTTCATGGCATATGAAACAATACCCCTATTTTCAAAAAAGATTGGAAAATACCTCCCAAAATCATTTTTTTTAACCCCCTCCCAATATGCCTTCCTGATTTTAAAAAACCCCTATTTTCACTATATATTGCATGTATTCATTTTTTCATTTACATTATTTATACCCCTTTATATTTCTACCTAGTATATTGACATGATACCCCACATACATTCTACAATGCACCTTGCTTCTTTCGATGTATATTGTGGATGCATATTACTTCACCCACAATGATCAACATCATAGAGATCACATTCATTTCCTAAATTAACACTAGTTTGTCACTCTGCCTTTGACCCTTTTCCTCTCAACAATGGATAGTCAAATCAAGGTTCTACATGATGTCTAAAACATGGCTAAACACTCACTACTTGACACTACTTGACTATTTTTCAAAATCAAGAGAAAAAACACCAAAGGCTTGATAAAAATCAGAGTATATCTACACAAATATTGTTAAATTCAATTGACAAATAGAGATATGTTTTTACCTTTTTCCTCTCAACAATGGATAGTCACACCAAGGTTCTTACATGATGTCCAAAACAAGTTCAAGTACAAGTTCAGAAAACCAAATAACTAACTACATTTTCTAACCATTTGTCTCACATTTTTAACCAAATAACTAACTACATTTCTAACCATTTGAAAACCAAGTTCAAGATATTTGTTTAAGCCTACATCATTTGCAATTTTGTTTATTATTTTATGGGAATGTCATGTTACATAACGTTACACAACAAAACACTTTCAACATCTCCCCTTGTTGGGTTGTAAGCACCTCCCTACTCTCAGTGCAATAAATAGGTTTAGTCAAATATTAATACAAAATAAACTAGTAAAAGGGTAAAGTATTACTGTTAACTACTAACAAGAAGATTATACCTCAGTACGAAGTTCATGAGGAAACATTGCAAGTATTGAAGCATTATCCATATCAACAGGTTGTCCATCAAAGAGATGAACCTAAAGCAATCTCTGTGCTCGTTGTTGTGCAAGGACCTCTGCTTGTATATCTAGAGGAAGGGCAGCAAGGAATTCTGGATCAATCTCCTCAATAGCTGGTGGCTGATTATTTGTAGGTTGTGTTTCCTGATTCTGCTGGGAAGCAAGCACCTCTGTTCTTAACTCTTCAGGAAGAGCCTCTAGGAATGTAGGATCAATAGAATTAGATCCCGCCACCACAGTATTTTGCTGCTGCTCACTAGGAGTATGAGCAGGCACATTTTGACTACTCTCCCTGGCAATTTTTGGCTGGGCTTGTTCTCCATTACTATTTTCATCTTGCACACCTTCAATATTTCCTGATGCATCAATCTGTTCGAGGTTTCCAGTTCCATCGACACTTCCAATTTCTACTTCCATGCTACGAAGGCTTTCACCTAATGTAGCACCACTACCACTACTATCTTGGCTCACAACTTCAACATCACGCATGACTCGCTCATTGCACTCATCTTGCATCTCAAGGGCATGGTGAACAACACCTATAGTCTGAGTTCCTTGCTCCAAAGAAGCATGTTGCAAAGGTTGAGCTGAAATAGTGTTGGTATTATTGGCACTATTATATTCAATATGGGATTGCCCATGTTCCTCAGTTCTCTATATATCATTTACCTGTGATTGTAGATTTTTTGTCATTCCAGTACCATCTTCTGCAGCTTGTGAAGCAGTAGATTCACCTTTTTCCTGTGATCTGGTGGTATCATCGGCCTGATCTGATGGAGTATCATCAACTGGCTGAGCTCTCTGTAACTGAGAAACAAACTGCTCCTCAATCCCCAATGCTATGGTAATGCCACTCATTCCTCTAATCTGCTGACTATCATCAGCCCAGCTACTCGAACGATTTCCTGGCCATCCACTATGAAGTGTTCGGAAAATCGAATCTAGATGGGATGGAGCTGAAGTACTTTCAATATTACTCTCAGTGACAACCCTATCATTCTCTGCAATCATAGTCTCCATGATTGACAGCTCTCTCCCACAGCTTGTAAAGGTAGAAGAGTGGCATGTTGGCTCACAAAGATGTCAAGAGTGCAATTTATATGCTACATAGTTGCTTACAAGTTATTTCTTCTTTAGTCATTTTCTGCATTTCTTTTTGTAAATATTTTTTCTGAGAATATAGGATGTATTTTTCAAAAAAATAAGGTAGGGAATGTTAATTTGCATTTGCAGCCTGTTCCATTACATTCAGAGGCAGAATCAAATCCAGATGGGATGGAGCTAAAGTACTTTCAATATTACTCTCAGTGACAACGCTATCATTCTCTGCAATCATAGTCTCCATGATTGACAGCTCTCTCCCACAGCTTGTAAAAGTAGAAGAATGGCATGTTGGCTCACAAAGATGTCGAGAGTGCAATTTATATGCTACATAGTTGCTTACAAGTTATTTCTTCTTTAGTCATTTTCTGCATTTCTTTTTGTAAATATTTTTCTGAGAATATAGGATGTATTTTTCAAAAAAATAAGGTAGGGAATGTTAATTTGCATTTGCATCCTGTTCCATTACATTCAGAGGCAGAACAGGAACATGCCAAGGTGTTGATGACAGAGAGAGAAAACGAAATCTAGATGGTATTCCAAATGGAAGATCTCACACATGTATTTCATTCCTCAATTGCTCACATTTACTCGAGTATTTCTACAAAATTTAGTCTTTCAAATATTGCATTTGAGCTAATCTTTCAGCTTATCCACAATTAGTGCCAAAGCTCATGAATTCTGTATACATGACATGATTGTCTCATAAATTCTATCTTATCTCAACTTCTAAGGATTATATCTAATAGTTTCCTTGAATATGAAGGTAACATAGATTACAACTTGAAAAAGGTTGAAGTTCCTCTACTGCAATTCTGCTCCTTAAGGTTGAAGTACTGGAACTTCCTCTGCTACAAGACACTAATCATCTACCCTACTAGAAAATGCAAGATACAAATTGGAAACATTGAGGCTTTGTGCTAAGACGGCTTGATAATGGCCTTATTTGCATCTGGGTTTGTTGAGATCATTATGTGAGCAACACATTTTTGTGATGTTTTATGTTTGTGTTCACCTTTAGTCCTCCTTGATGCCTACCTGTACTATAGGACCTCTTCTTAGAATGAAAATTGAAAACAAATATAATCCGGAATTTGATCAAAGATGTTGGGTTTTTAGGACCTCGTTTCTATAGTTGAATAACTCAGCTATAAAATTTCCTAGTTCATTTCGGTTTTCATGGGATAGCCTAGAGAATTTTAAACACAAATGCTTTTGTATTTCTTTCTGGTGGGTTCGGGGCTATATAGGATGAAATGTTTTCCATCCTCTATGGCTTGAGTTATGCAAATTGTTCCTGGGTAGTTTTCCTTGGGGTAATTTGACCTTTGAATTTTATTTTCATTGGGAATTTAGGGTGCTCAAAGTCTACAGTTTTCTTTTTTCCTTTTATAGTTATAGGCACTATAAAATGTTACTATTTCATGCAAGTTTGTGAGTACAAATTTTCTGTAAAATAGAATTCTAAACTAGTTTTATAGCTGCTTACAATATAGATAGGCAAGATTATTTAGAGTAAATGGGAGGTATAACAAGGCCAAAGGGATTACGCCAATCCTCAAAAACTAATAATTGAAGACTTCAGTGACCAACTAGCTCTTAGACTAATATAAGCTCCAAACTAATTTCTCATATTTCCCCTTTTATATCAGAATTCTCAATAGTTGTCAACTGGGTTGAAATGCATATGAGGTGACCTCTACAGTTGTTGGAAATGGTTTATTCACACAATGGACCCCAGAGGTGAGACGAATCAGTCCATAAAAAGAAATTAGGGTCTTCCCAGGGGTGAATACCTCAAAAGGGATGAATAGTCTATATATTGACTATGTAGGAACACTCCTTACACTGGGCCTACTTCACCCTGATAAAGTAATTAGAGATGATGGTAGCAGAGTGACTCTCATGAAATACTCTAATGCATATACTGAGGCTTGGTAAATTCTAAAGCTATTTAAAAATGGTTACATGTTGCTGCTATTTACTGCATGATGGGCCAATAATTTCTTTATAACTTACCAATTCAATAATGTGAATGGACATTTATTCAATGTTAGAACCAGAGATCTGAACAATGCATTGTATTGGCTGGCCCAGATAGTGGGCTCTATAGGTATTGGCTATGTTTTAGATTTCAGCTACAAGAGTAGAAGTAAGAGGGGATTTTTGGGTCTCAGCATAGTGGAATTGTTGGGAACAGCCATTTGGGGACGAGGCCTTGCAAACCGGCTAAGGTATTCTTCGGATAAACCATTAAAGGAGTTGGATTTCAAAAATTCTGGCTCTGCCTATGCAGGACCAATGATACTGTGCTTCTGCTATGGATTGATGGATGCTATGTTTCATACCCTTTTCTATTAGACCATTGGAGCTTTGGCAGATGATTCACAGACTCTGAGTAGATACAGTGGTTTCTACAAAGGTGTGCAGAGCGTAGGAGCAGCTGTGGCTTGGCAGATTGATTCTGAAAAGGTTTCATTGCTGGCATAGGTGCTCATCAATTGGGGCCTAACTACTATAGCTTACCCTCTAGTTTTTACTATTATTGCCTTGTCAGTAAAGGATGAGAATTCCATTCCTGTACCTGATTAAGATAATGGCTCGAATCAAAGTGTGAACCCTAATTTTACTGCCACCCAGATGAGCTCAACCAAATCTCATGAGGATAATGCAGATAGATCTGTAAGTGCCAGTCCAATTGGATACCTTTGAACTAATTCTCCTAGTAGGTGGCATTTCTTTCATTAATTAGGTATTACATTGATTGTCACTAAAAATTAGACAGAATTTTGCTGTCCAGAATTATACTGATTCTTGTTCTTGAAGCCTATAAATGGCTTAATTCCAATGTATGAGTTTCCCATTCAAAAGGTTAATATATACTTATTAAAACTTAATTTTTGTTACAGAAATCTTGTACCATACTCCAATATTCTCATTTCTCCCACACAAGGATCAAGATCTAGTGAAGACCCTCACATTTGGAAAATTTTAAAAAACTCAAAAGAAACTATGAAATATAATGAGAAACATATAGGGTCCAATTTAAAATTTGAGTTCTCCATTAGAAATATCAGAGGTGAAGAAACAGTGAAGAACATACCTCTTTCAATCTATGTCCACTCTCCATGGTTTGGCTTCTTAGGACCTTGACACATTTTTGTTTGAATTTGATGTCTTATGTCGTAGTTATGATTTTTTTCTGATGCAAAGAAGTTGAATTTGTTTCTTGCCACATTGAAGAATGCAAGCAGCAACACTGAGATGGCTCATGGGACTTGGAGGTCAAACCATTCATACATGGAAAGAAATTAAACAAGATTGTCAAGAAGCAATGATTGTCTAAATAATTTCAACATTAGAATATTTATTCATTACTGGAAGAGAATGAAATGACTACAAGAAACAAGATTTGGTACTACTGAAATCAAAGAGACATAACTACAGGAACTCAAAGTTTTGCTAATCGCATAGTGGGGACAAGATTCACTCTAACTATCAAAATATGCTACTCGGTGCTGCCTTTGCAATATCTATCTGACTAACACTAGGATTATAACCAAGGCCTAGACCATGCCAAGAACCAATATAGTTTGTATGTGGACCTGTTAGTTTCAATGTGGGCCAAGATCGCTCAAACACCATTCCTATAATCCATAAACTCAGCACTTTGACCAAACTTTGACTAGAGGCTAGCACTTGAGCAGTGACACTTCGGAGATGATACAATGGATGAGATCCATGTCGATCCATGGGCACACAAAACTAACATGCCTGATTTCCAACAAGAGGCGCACAACTATGTTAATGTATGAGGATGAGTATCGAAACTGAATAGGGGTACCAGAATTGCTCTGCTTCAATCTTAAGCAGGCACTCCATAACCAAACACCTTTCAAACTGCCACGAGACATCATGAACCTGTCAAACTCTTCACACCGACTGTCTAGCTTGATTAACCATCACACCTTGATCATACGATTGTTGTCATACTACACAAACAACTTGTCATCGATGACACTATGTCAAACAATCTTCCGTTACGAGGTTGACATCAATGACACTATGTCAAACAATCTTCCATTACGAGGTTGACATCAATGACACCATAAATTTATCCATGTCCCACAAGTGACCACAAACAGATCAATGGGACTACTAAGTGTTAATTATTCTAATATTGTCCACCTAGATAATTATTTCCTAGTGATTTCCTTCAAGAATTAAATCACAACTAATTAAATAATTTAAACTGACTAGAATTTGTTAACAAATATAAACAACGGAAGCAAAATGGAAAATAGACCTTCTCAATAACACATACAAAAAATGTATGCCCTTCAAATCTGTTTTTTATTAAAATAATATACAAGCATGTAAGGGCTCCCTTACTCAAAAAATGGCCCAATGAAGAAAATACAATCTACAGCAAATCTAGCAAATTTGTCCCCTTGAGAAAATCTTCTTGCTACAAATCCGCCCCAAAAAGAACCCCTACACCTGCTGCTGCCCTGTACGACCTACAGAAAATGTCTTAAGGCTTGTTGTACGACCAACCCTGTACAACTATCCCTACAAGTTTGAAACCTCCACCAAGTTGGCACATCCTCCTGCAACTATTTCCTGGTCGTTGTACTCTTCTTCCTGCCAAATCCGGATATTAAAAGTCCTTCTCTACTCTCAGGAATGAATCACTTTTGAGGACCTGTCCAGGGTTGGGGTTGCCCATTTCAATGGTCTCTATAAGGAACATAATAAAGCTACAATAGCAGAAGTTGTAAAATGGCAACTCTGTTCCCTAGCTTTGTCTCTGAGGAGAACATTGTAACTTTGCTGGAGAAGGTAACAAAAGATGAGCTTCAGGAGATTTTGCATTCTTTAAAAAAGACAAAAACCCCAGCCTAGATGGATGGCCAATAGAGTTTTTCTAAGATTTTATGAGGTGTTGGTAGGAAAATCTCTTAAGGGTTCTCAAGGAATCTGGGGTTTCTGGTAAGATGCTGACAGCTTTCATGTCCACTTCTATAGCCCTCGTCCCTAAGTTTGATAATCCTATTAGTTTTTAAGAATTCAATCCAATTTCATTGTGTAAATGTATCTATAAAATTAGTTCAAAAGTAATTGCTAAATGGATAAAGGCTCTCCCATCTAGGTCCATTCTCCAAGAACAGTTTAAATAGTTCACTGGATGGTATATTCATAAGGTTGTAGGGGTGGCTCAGGAAGCTTTTCATTCAATTGAGGTAGCAGAAGGGCTTAACAAAGCTCTTTTAGAGGCCAAAAAATTGGGGGCTTTTAGAGGTATAAAGGTGGGAACCAAATTATTTTTGTCTCATCTTTTGTTTGTGGATGATATTCTTCTGTTTTGCGATGGCATGCACAAAGATGCTAAAAATTTAAGAGAAGTACTGGACCTATATTGTCTGGCTAATGGAGTGCAGATCAATGTAGGACTGATCCTTACTTCCCTGCTTTCTCTTGGAAGATCTTTTGGTTGGCCGACTACTTCCATCTTTCAATGTCTCCCACTGCCTATCTGCCTTACTCTCTCCTGAGAATTCAGAAGCCTGAGCTTCATTTAACTCTTTGTTGGTTTTATTACATTTTTTCACTAATTTTGAAGGAGTACTCTCCACATTTCTGGCAGAGAGCAGTGGGCACTGTGGATTTGATTCTTCAATTCCCACATTCTAATGAGTTCAAAATAAAATTGTCAAAATCATGCTTGAATTTGCATCCTCCTTTACCAAATATCACTAGAGAAGCATGCCAAGGCTCAAAACCAATTTGACAAAGAATTCAAGAAATGTGAGAAATATTTTCTGATGTTAGAGGTAAGCATTTCATTTATGTTTATAACAATAAATAGGTCATGATATATGAAATCTGATAACTATAGATGATAGATATGAAACTTCAATGAAAAGAGGGTAACTTCCCCGGTTACTACTAGTAATTAGATAATACTTTATACTCATTACTAAAACAATTTGCAGATGCTTTTTTCCTTCCATTTGCAGACAGGCATAGTATAGTAACTAGTATTTCTAACTAAGTTGCCAAGGGCAGATACAAATTTTCTGATTATTCAGCCTTAAGAGATTGATAGATTGATATATTTAGGGGCCAATTTCATCATGCACAGACCTAATTCTAAAAGAGAAGAAGAAGAATGAATTCAAACAAGACACTAAAAAACCATTACTCAATTGACAAACAGTACCAGGGGTTATAAAAGATTAAAATCATATGAATATTTATTTCAGGTTGGGTATTGAATAGTCCTTTTCAATACTCACGCTTGAAGGGAACCAAGGTAGAGGAACATGCTGCAAAACAGGGGACATTTGTGTGAGATCGATGAAAATCACTTATCAATGACCTATAGGAGCCAAAAGTAATTCCCAACCAACATCTTGTTCTAGGGATGCAAAGGAAGCCTCATAAGATAACAACACAAAAAAACTCAAACTTGGGAGCAATCCAAGTTAATGTATGTGACTTTAACACATTTCTAAATTACAATCTAAATTTATCATAAACATAACTCTCTTATTGAAAACCATAATGGGAGATTCAGACATGTTCTTTCAAGATACTAGACAATCCATAGATAAGACTTTAGTGTAGAATTTAAATTCAAGACTAGCTTGGAAAAACAATAATGATCATGCACCAGACATGTGATTTTTCTCCCACTCTAACAAACAACAAACCAAATCCATATAAGGTAAGATGATCATCATGTCTAAGGACATAATCCGTAAATTAGTTTTATTCCGCTCTCTATCGAAGCTTTGCAAAAGAGTCCAAAGCATTTTAGTGAAAAAATTACTTAATATTAGAACAATTGAAAATATTTATTGTTGTAGACCATGAGTTTCTACATTAAATAGAAACTTAACATTGAAAAACATGGAAACAACACAATACTTGATTGTACCAGGAAAACAGAGGAATAATGCCTACTTCATGAATATTTTTTTGTTTAATAGCTACTCCAAGGTCACTGCATGCTTACATCAATGGATCCAACTTCTCCACTGAGTCAACTTGAAATGTGAAAAAATATATTCTTAGGAATATATATTTTCAAATTAACATTAGAGAAAAAAAAGCAATAGAAAACAATGATGATGCCCCAAATCATTGCAATTTGACTCATTTTCTAAAAATCTATTGTGTGTTGATATTAGAACTTAATAAGTTTCTCACAAGTTTGAGCAGAAGAAGAAGCATTTTGAGGTAAATGTAATGTGAATAACAATTAGAAGGACCTGTCCCATAATGTATAAGTTCTAGGCATGACTTATTAGCATTTTGGGCACATTCCAAGTAAATTTGTGCAATCTTAGCAAGTAAACATCCATAAGCCATTATTTGGTTCCTGCATATGGGTAGGATTACCCTCCTCACAATCAATGCGAAGTAGTTCTGGTCATAGTATGAGTAATTATGAGAATGCAATAAGCAATTCTGGGAACTTTTCAATGTTAAAGGAGGACAAAAGAGAAGTATGTTCAAAATAACAACCCCAAATCATGAATTCTAGGCACATATTGGAATGCAACAATGGTCCTTTTCAAGTTCTCAAAAAGGGGGTGATGGCTCAGAATCGCAATAGCAATTCATTCTTAAGGAGTTCCAGGACCATAACTCGGTCTTTAAATATATGAAAAACTAAAACTGTTTAGTTTCACTAAGGTCGAGTTGAGTAGTTTTAACATATCAATTTGACAGAATTCTGCAA
>LPNX010680027.1:204768-219410 GCA_001517045.1 Pseudotsuga menziesii
CCTGTTTAATAACCCTAACCAGGCTTGCTACTTCAAGAATATATAGCCAGCTACTTCACATATATTTCCCAATCAAAAATAAAATTGATACACAACTGAAATCCTAAAATGAAAACTTGCAATCCACCTCTTAATAGGACACGACCACATGGGAGTTGGGATTTTATAGTATTTATAATTCATAATTGTTTTCATCAATGTTCAGAATCGAGCTTATAATTATGACACTCTTGGGACTAGATTTTCCAATAAACTTAAAACCTTTTCGGCCGAGAATGGTCTTCTCTAAATTATAACTTAGAATGATTACCATTTCTGAAATAATTTTGAATAGATTCTGTACAAGTTTGTGGTTTTGTTCTAGAAAGGTATGCTCATTTTGCAATATCAAATATTTTAAATGTTTATTTTTGACCATTTTTTAATGTTTATAATATGTATAAAATGATAAAACCCAAAAAGTAGCACATTTGTTCCCAGAAAAATGCTCCTGGGAGATTACAAATACCTGTGACTTTTGTGCACAAATTAGGGCAGGTCAGTTGTTGTCCAATTGCAAGCGAATTTTTGTTTGGAATTTTGTCTGTTAGAAATTTGTTACCTAGGAGAGCTGTGAAGGAATTTCCATTTGTTCCAAGAAGTGTAGTACATTCATTTCGATGGAAGCGTTGTTCCTACAATCCCGAACTGGGTAAACAAGCAGTGCACCGGCTACCTCAGAATATTGTGCTGGAAGCTAATAAGCAACCCAAATAACATAGGCTTAAAGCATGGACGCTACCCAACAATAAAAGGCTGTAGGCTATACAAAGCAATCAATCTAGTGGGCAACAAAATCTCCATAGGGCTTAGGCAGAAAAAAGCTATCTCGCATGGAAGGGAAAAAAGAAAAAGCAATGGGAAACTGCAGACTTACAAGTCACTTTTTCTAACAAATAAATCAGAATTATAACCAAGGAAATCCAAAGCTTCTACTATTCATGCACAGAAAAATATAATACCAACCACCAGAAAAGCAGATAACGTTCATGCATAGAAAAAAGTGACTCTTTACTTGGATCTTCAACTTTTCATTCAACCGAAGGAATTTTTCATCAGAGATTAAACACAGTATAGCTTACCTCCAAGAATGCTATGCAATGGCTTTCCAATGTGCCTCCTCCAACACTACTATGCACCAGAGAAACCCACCACAAACCCATGACCAGAAAACGGTGAATAAATGCCCTCGTTTTCCAGAAAACACTGCTACCACTGCTACGATTTGAAAAAAAGCCCTATTATCCAACCATAAAACATGATGGAGAAAATGTGGAGAAAACCCACAGAAAACCCAAGGAGCAACACGCCCTTGTTATCCAGAAAACCCAAAAAAATGATGGAGAAAACCCAAGGACCAACACGCCCTTGTAATCCAGAAAACCCAGCAAAACGATGGAGAAAACCACTCGAAAAATCTACGTAGCATATGCAGGTGCACTCAGACCACAAGCAGACGTAGCTCGCAGGCACCTTGCAGGCTTGGAGCACTAGTCAATGGCATGGGCAAGAATGTTGAATAAAATATCCCCCAGCATATTGGATATTTAAATAGTAAAAAAAAAACCTTTTTACCCCTAATATACCCCCAATATATTGATTTTTAATTTTTTAATTTTAACCCCCCCAATATGAACGGACATGATATCATATTGGTACGTAGGTGATGCCCCCTTGGTGGAATCATAGCTCAAGTTGTAGCACTAGGTTGTGATGGGTAGAAAATTTGAGTTATGAGATGGAATTTGTAGTGTCATACCAACCATTTCACAAAACACCTCAACAAGTATGGGGGGGAATGTCAAAGAATCCAAGAGAATGAGGTAATATGGAAGTGAATCAAACATGAATTCAAGGTTCATGGTTTGATTCTACGAAAGTGGCAAACCTATAAAGATTTATGAAGCTTTTGTTTCCCAATGATGGGAGTGCATATCACTATTGTTAATTACGCAAGGTTGAGTTTCAAAAGTTAGAAGATACATGTTCCTAATTATCTACAAAAGATGAATTGAATCCTTATGGTGATGAGCCCATGACTAAGATATACAAGTCAAATTTAACATTGGTGATCTAGGTATCTTAATGAGGTATATCTAAAATGGATCCAAAATTATTCTAAAATGTCTCAACTTCTAATTCCATGGAGTGTACAAGTTTGTATTTCCAAATGGGAAATGATTTTCCAATATGTAGTAGAAATTGGGGTAGAATAAATGAAAGTGTGAATTTTTTGTCTAAATGCCCAAATCTAGCAACAAATATTCAAATTATTTCCCATGGAATTGAGTTCTAGCCTTGTGTGCAATGTATGTGAATAATCCTACAATGTTCACAATTGCATGTGATTGTTTGATAGCATTAGACTTTCAAGAAAGATATTGAATACATCTAAACAACAATGGGCATGTGCAAGTTCACACATGCAAATAAAAGTTATGGTTTTAAATCATATGATGGTTGTCATTTGAAGAGCTAGTTGTTGTTAATGAAATTGAAGGCCAAATGTCAAGTTGCTTTGGGCCTGTATTTTAGGAAGTCGTGACAAAGTTGATATCATGGTGATAAGAGTCACAAAATAACCATGGTTTATTGGACCAACCCACTCATGCAAATGTGGAATAGGGGGAAGGGTTCAAATTGGATTGAAGAGGTGCATGTTGGAAGAGTTGAGACACTGTGCATTACTCAATTGGGATAAATAAGTGATTTTTAGATAAGACAAACTAAATTATGATGACATTAGGTGACATCATAGGATGTTCTGTGAAATCTAGACAAAGGTGACCGTGTATAGGTTGTAATTGAAGTGAATATCTAGTTGATAGGTAGGAGGGCCCCACGTAGTAGCGATATGGGTTGATGTTATGGAGTAGCATCATGGAAGTGATTGTTAGCAAGCATGTTGTTTCTCCAATGTTGATCTAGGTGGGATCAATGTCATTTCACCACACTCAATTCAAGTATTTAAAATTGTTGTCCTTCTGGCGTCTCTTCGACCCAGGTTCAGTCCCTTCTCTCCTATGCACCAAAAATCCCAAGATATCGGCTCGATAGAGAAAAGCCCAGTTGGCAGCACCTACGACGCAGATGCAGTCTCACCCGAGATATATTTCTATGGGTAATTGCCAGAACCAGGTTTCCGCAGTTGGGTGGGCGATTTCACGTCCCTTGCTCTTTTACCAAAGCGCTCAACCAAGGCCTGTGGATGGATTATTTATGCTTACTATGCCCAGTTAGACTACGGCATACTTCTTCCTTTGCAAATAATATAACAATAACCCTAGTGCAGCCTAGATACATTCAATTTATAACAGTGCGACTGATATGTAATTGTAACTTCGAAATGTATTCACTTGTATTTCTTATGTATTGTAACCCGATGTTTATTACGACATGTGTCTATAATGTAATTGAGTCATGTCATGCCCTGATGTTCCAATCCGGAGTTTCTATAATGTAAACAAGTCATGTCAAGTTATTGTGGGTAACCCTCCTATTGGTCAAGGGTTAAAGTCCCCGCAGTTCCGGGGCACTAGGGTTATTAGACTCTCCTAGAGAAGTCGGCCCTAGTAGGTTATTGTCAATTCAGGAATTAGTATAAATAGAGATTGAGCCTCTCTATTTACCACACACTCACTCACACTCGGTTGTAGCGCATAGCTAAGGAAGAAGAAGACATTGGGGCTAGGAAGAAAGAGGCTACTGCTGTCGGGAGATCATCTTACTGTTTTGGAGTTTTACTTTTGGTGTTGATTCTATCTCTGAGGAAGTTGCGGGGTTTTCTCTATTTATGGTTTCCCCAAGGAAAAAAATTGTGCTCAGTGTCTCTTGTGTTTTATTGTTGTGCTTGATATTCTCTCAGTTAAAACATCCTAATATAATGCTAGCTTAATGTTAAAAATCTAACATGGTATCAAAGCTAACCTGAGAAGAAGACACTGTACAGCTACGGAAACTAGGGCTTCCTACTTTGTGGATCTCTCTCCATATATTTTCAGCAAAAGAAGTTTGGACTAACTCTCCTCCCTAGGGCGCATCTTTCTATCAAAGAAAAATCCTATTCTAAGCTTTTTCAGTTTTGGACCCGACATTGCTGCTGGAAATTAGGGCTTTCCACAGAAGTGGAATTTTTCAGTGAGCCCAAGCCTGGATTGATCTCCTCCTCAAAATCGAAGTTTAGATATCAAGATCAAAGCATTTGTTTGGATAGAACAATGGAAAATCCAAACCCTAATCCGCTCCTGAACTAGCACTGTAGAATTTCAGCTCCAAATCCAGATCCGACATCTTGACCTAGTAAGACCTAAATCTTTTGTATTTCCATTTGAGGTTCTCAGTTAAGATGTCTCATCATACCAAGCTTGATGAAAAGCTTGAGGGAGTTGATAACTTTCGAGCCTGGAAGTATAGGATCTCCCTAGTCCTGGAAGAAAATGAGTTGGACTCCTACATCAATGAGGAGGTTCCAGTTCCAGAGGGAGATGAGGCTAAGGCCTTACACAAGAAGAAGTTGGTTATGGCAAAGAGGATTATTGCTAATTCAATCACGGATCACCTCATACCACATGTGTCCTCCCTAAAGACACCTAAAGCTATGTTTGATGCCCTAACCAAACTGTTTGAAGGAAAGAACATAAACAGGAAAATGAATTTAAGGAACTAGTTGAAGAATGTGAAGATTCAGAATGCAGAGACCATCCAGTCTTACTTCACAAGAGTCTCTTAAATCAAGGAACAACTAGAAGCAGTAGATGAAGAAGTGAAAAATGCAGAGATTGTAATGACCACCTTGAATGGTCTCCCTAGGACATGGGACTCTTTCATTCAAGGGATCTGTGCCAGAAAGAAATTAGTCAAGTTTAGCAAACTTTGGGAAGAATGCTCACAAGAAGAAGCTCAGATAGAAACTCGAGAAGAAAAGATGGGAAGTGAAGATCAAGCTCTCACAATTCAATCCAAGAAACCCAGAAGGGACCATCATCATCATCATTCTAAAGGTAAGCACTCTTCCTACAAGAAATCTCAACCCAGATGTTATACTTGTGATGAAATAGGGAACTTTTCTAGAGATTGTCCTAGAAACAAAAGAAACTATCACAAGAAGAAAAAAAACAAGAGAAGACATCATGCTCATGCTGCAGAAGATGATGAACCTTCCTCAAAGAGAAACAAGCAAGAAAGTGATGATTCTTCAAGTGATGAAGAATATGTTTTGATTTTTGCTCTCACGGGAAAAATCACACATGGAAGCAATGATTAGCTTATAGACAGTGGGGCTTCCAAACATATGATGAGATTTAAAGAGTCTTTTATGAGACTGTCAGAACATGAATCACCTCACAAGGTGAAGCTTGGAGATGACTACCAGTATCCAATAAAAGGTAGTGGGGAATCCTCCTATAAGCTAGACTCTGGAAAGTCCATGAAGATGAAGGATGTATTGCTTCTACCGGGACTCAAGAAGAACCTCCTCTTCGTATCTGCATTAGATGCAAAAGGCATGAGGGTTGCATTTGTAAATGGCCAAGTTCTCATGTGGCCAAAAGGAAAGACCTTCGATGATGCAGTAGTGATTGGGGAACAAGAGGGAGGTCTATACAAATTGAAGGGCCATCTAGAACAAGCCTTGATCCATGACACAATAGAGACAAATGAACTTTGGCATAGAAGGATTTCACATGTGCATTACAGAGCACTACCACTTACAAGAAAAGTTGTTGAAGGTCTTCCAGAAATTCAAGCAAAACATGATGGAGTCTGCAAAGGATGTGCGAAAGGAAAGAATACAAAGAAGACATTTTCAAGTAGTGAGAGAAAGGAAAAAGGAATCTTGGAAATCATCCACTCCGATGTATGCGGACCAATGTCATCAAGTTCACTAAGCAGGTATGTATACTATATTTATTTATTTGATTCTATCTCTGAGGAAGTTGTGGGGTTTTCTCCATTTATGGTTTCTCCGAGGAAAAACACTATGTTCATTGTCTCTTGTGTTTGATTGTTGTGCTTGTTATTCTCTCAGTTAAAAGATCCTAATATAATGCTAGCTTAATGTTAAAAATCTAACATGTGTATAGGTTGTAATTGAAGTGAATATCTAGCTGATAGGTAGGAGGGCCCCACGTAGTAGAGAGATGGGTTGATGTTATGGAGTAGCATCATGGAAGTGACTGTTAGAAAGCATGGTGTTTCTCCAATGTCGACCTAGGTGGGATCAATGTCATTTCACCACACTCAATTCAAGTATTTAAAATTATTGTCCTTCTGGTGTCTCTTCAACCCAGGTTCAGTCCCTTCTCTCCTACGCACAAAAATCCCAAGATATCGGCCTGACAGAGCAAAGCCCAGTCGAGAACACCTGCGACGTAGATGCAGTCTCACCCGAGATATATTTCTATGGGTAACTGCCAGAACTAGGTTTCTGCAGTTGGGTGGGGGATTTTGTGTCCCTTGGTCGTTTACCAAAGCGCTCGATCGAGGCCTGTGGATGGATTATTTATGCTTACTATGCCCAGTTAGACTGTGGCATACTTCTTCTTTTGCAAATATTATAACAATAACCCTAGTGCATCCTAGATACATGCAATTTATAAGAGTGCGAATGATATATTTAGACTCATTCATAAGCAAATAAATAAGCATTCATTCACAACAACATATACATATGCAACTTAAACACATTCAACGTTCGCACATATAACACAGAATCTAACATGGAAACCCATCCGAGAAAAAACCAAAAATGTACTCTTCATCTAGCATGAGAAATATATGGTACCTTTGGTCTGTGCACTGAGCTGCAGACTCTACTCTAGATATTCCTTGCTTATATTTACATACTTCTCTCTCTTATCATGCTCTCTTATCTTCTGTCTCTAGTCTTTCTCTACTTGACTCTACTACTGATCTGCACACAGCCCAGGTCGACTCAGTCTCTTATACACTTTTGCGCACTCAGCTGCATATGCTCAATTCAATGCACTTAGAAAAAACTAACAGACAACAATAACCAGAAACTAACACAGATGCAAGAGTGTTTGAGGCTCAGAGAGTGTAACCCGCATATAGCTTGGGCTCCTCCTTTTATAGACTCTTTACAGACTCTTTACATTTTGCTTTCTCAGCCGTCTTCCTACACTTAGCCAATAGGTTGTCTTTCATATTCTACTGACATGTGAAAATAGGCACTAACTAATTGACTTACAAATATACCTTCACACATACAGCTTCTACCAGCTCTAGTCGGCCTTGTACCCATGATCTTTCTGACTTGTCTCTTTCTGACCATTGTGTCGCTGCACGCCTTCTGACATGGCTCCACTCCATCGCATTCTTTATTTGTTGCATCCTTTCCTTCTCTAGTGGATTTTCTTTCGTTGTGACTTATTCTTTTGTCATGGCTTCTCTTCTTCTTCAAATGCTTCTTTCCTTAACCCCTTTCCTCTTTATTTTCCTCTGTTGCATCTCATTTTCCTTCTTTTTCTTCATCTTCTCTTCCTCTCTTCTTTCTGTCGCATCTCCTTTCTCTTCTTTTGTCTTAGATCCTTTTCATACTTAAGCAGAATTATAAGTGAATTCTACTTAGCTTTCCCTAGGCCCAACATTCCCCTAACACTCACTTGTGGCTCGTCCCGAGCCACACAAAGCTTATTCCCCCATTTGTTCACTTGTGTCGACTTTGCTTTGAAAATATTGTAAGATCTCCATTATTCTCTTTGCTTCCTTGTGCACTTCTTCCTCTGTCTTCTTCAATTGCTCCACAAGGTCAGAACTGGCATGTTCCGGCATTACCTTTTCCATTGACTTTGCTACTTCTCGCACCTTCTGATATACAGGATGAATGATTCATGTAACTCTTTCACCTTCATCCTGAAACTCTTCAACCTTATCTGTGTGTTGTTGTTGTTGCGTGCATAGAATTGTTACCTATTGCTGCAATTTTTTCATCTCTGTTGCCTTAGCCATTTTTTCTGGTAAGGGAAATTTTTTCATTGCACTCTTCATCTAGTTCACGTTTGTTTCAACTATGTACATCTCATCTGTGACTTTCTCTAAATCCACATCATCTATGAGCACTTCCCAAGCTTGCAATACTTGGTCGACAGTTTTAGCATGCGCTGCCTCTGCTTTTTCTATCTTCTGTGCAACTTCCATTGTTGATTTCCTCTGGTCCTCCAACACTTTAGGGGGTGTACTTGTTCTTACCTGCGCCTCTATCTCTGCAAATTTCTTTCAGAGGTATTTTGTTATTTCACCAAGTCGAGCGATCTTGGCTTCTGGTACCATTTCCTCTGTTATTCCTTCATTTTCGAAGTTTATACAAGAAAGGGATATTGCTTTGTCAAGCCTATGGTGATTTTCTTCCCATGTCTTCATCTTCTGCTCAGCCTCCTGTACTTCTTGTTTCATCTTCTTAACACTTTTGTTTGCAGCCTTTACTTTCTTAACTATTCCGCCTCCTCGCACTTTTAGCTCCACAACTGCAGCACTTTGTATTGCATACCCCTCAGTGATTTCCATTAATGAGAAGTCTATCGTTATCTGGCATATGCTCTTGGAGACATCATTAAACTATGGAGTTCCTAGATCGAGAACTCCTCCTGATACCTTCATTCTTATTGGAAGAACTGGAACTGTTATTCCAGCTGGTTGTACTTATGAAGTCTCTAGTGCATCTTGTGACTCAGTGCTTGGGGATGGACACTCTACAACAATTTTAACATCTTCGAAAACCTTACAAAAAACTTTGAGTAAATCGGTAACCGTACTTCTAATCTCTGTCTGTCGCTCCTCTATGGTTTTGAATCTTGTTTGCGTAGCTTCAGCTATTGCCTCAGTCATAAGTTGCAGGTCATTACTTTTCAGGCTGATGGTATTTGCGCTTTTATCGACTTTTATCTTCTTCTTCCTCTTTGACTCTTCCTGTTCCATCTCAGAGCCTTTTCTTTTCTTTTCTATCTCCTGGTCTGTCGGATTTGAATTGGAATGACTCTGTGTTGAGTCTAAATCCTCTTGCATATTTTCTTCTTCATTTTTTGTCGTTTGCAAGTGGTGGATCCTCTTGTCGCATTTGTTCTTATTCTTGTGCTAGTTGATCTTCTAGCATCGGGACGCGCCATTCTTGGACATTCCTAAATAATTTCTTCAACCTCTTCTTCTAATATTATGAATGGTGCCGCCAACCATTGGTGATGTGGGTCGTGGCACAACTACATTTTGACATTGTGCGCAACAATCTCAAATCTAACAACTTGACGAAACCGTTGAACGGTGCGGTCATCTAGCTTGCACTGGTTCCTTACCTGGTGTCTTATAGCCTCCCCATGCATAAAGAATTCGATGTTATTTTATGTCTTTCGTGCATTTCTATTCTTGTCGAACCAAAGGTTTTGGTACCATGCTCCTCTGCAGTTCACCGGAAAATCTACCCCTTGGTACTTCGGTGGGTCAAACCATGCAATGAATGAAATTAAGATTAACAGCCACGAGTAGTGAAATGGCTTACCCTCCTCCTGTGATTCAATTACATCTTGCAACAGTTCATTCAGCAAGAACTGTAACCAGTTGATCTGAACTCCCTTCACGCAGATTTCATCCAACACGATTGCTCCCGCGGTGCATTGGTTTGGGTGCATCTTGCGCAGTAATTTCGAAGCTAATACCTTCGTAGCAAAGCGAATGATATAATCAATAGAAAGGAATTTTTCCTTTCAGGAACATATGTGTACCCTCTGACTCGTTAACGAAGCTTTTATGCCTGTCACCAAATATTTGGCACTTCAAATGGTAGTTATTTGCTATAAAGTCAGACATGACCAAAAAGTATGCCGCCAATATTTCTCAAAGTCGTCGAATCAATGACCTCCAACCTATCATATTTACACCGTCTGTATTTCTTAAAACAACGTCATATTCCTTGAAACATGTTTTCTTCCCTTCAATAGGGTTCCTTTCTTGCGACACCAAGTGTCTTCACTCACACTCTTGACATTCTCCAGAAGCCAAATTTGCGAAACTTTATTTCTTGTTAGCAATCTGCGACCATAAGTTTTGGCTCATCGTTCTTTATTTTCTCTCTTTTATTTTTTTTTCTTTCCTCTTCCTCCTTTTTTTATGTGACCAAGTCACAGCTATCGTAATATGGTTTCAGTCGACTCCCATTGACCAATCCTCTAACTTATGTTCCATCTAATTTCTCTAGTTTCATTGCTCCTCCATCAGTCATATCTTTGACAATGTATGGTCCTAACCAATGAGTTTTTAACTTTCCCAGGTGCTTGAATAATTTTCTATCATACATAAGAACAAGACACCCGACTTGAAACTGCATGTTCTTAATGTGTCGATCATGCCATACCTTTTATCTTTTCTTTGCAACGTTTTGATGAAACCCTCTGAAAAAACGTTCTTCTTCCAACTGTACTAGTTGAAGTAAGTTGTCTTTGACAACATCAACATCTATCATTTCGGTGATCACAACAATTATTAGACTTGGGCATGACAACTTCTTTCCCACATACCAATCGAAATGGAGTCTAACCTGTCAACTTCTTACACGTCATGCGATATGCCCATAATACTGCAGAAAAATTCTGGTCCCAGTCATCTCTTTAGGCCTTACAAACTTTTGTCAATGTGTCACGGGGGCTTCACTCAGTGAACCTCTCACATAGCACGTGCAATCATGGAATATTAAAGAATACCCTTAATTTATGTAGATATTGGTCCAAAGTCCTTTTGTTGAAACCCCCTCCCAATACCTAAAACCCCCCCACCACCCATTTTTATACCCCAATCCTTATAAACCCCCCTAACCCTCCACCCTAAACCTCTCATCCCCCCCAATACATGCAATATATTGGCCTGATTTTTAAGAAATTTAAAAACCGCAATATGAACTAACGTGCTAGGATATTGGTCAACAAGTGAATCCCCTGTGCAATGTGTTTTCCATAATTTTGTTGAATGCTTAGACAACTCCATTTGCTTGAGGGTGATATGCCATTGTCCTTCTAGGTTGGATATAAAATTCATCTTCCAGTCCTTCAATCAACTGATTAACAAAATGCCTACCTTGATTGTTGATTAAAATATTTGGGCACCCGAATCTTGTCACAACATTTTCAAATAGAAACTTCGCAGCAGTCACGGAATTACAAATGTTTATTGACATTGTTTCATCCCATATGGTTAGGTAATCTGTTACAGTGATAATATATCGCGCTCCAGTGCGCTTCCCTGTCGGATTGATAGGTCCTATACAAAATCAACGACCCATTTATCAAATTCCTGCAATGTTATATGTGGTATCAATGGCATTTCATCTCTTCGAGAAGGTTTTCTAGTCCTTTGGCAGACATCACAGCTGCGGCAGTAATCCCAAGTTTCTGCATGCATGGTGGGCCACTACTATCATGTAAAATGGCACTTCTCCATCTGAGTACTGACACCCAAAGTGTCGGCACACAAAAGGACAAAATGGATTGAAGTAGCCAAAACACTATAGATGGGCATGACCTTTGATACATCATTCCCTTACCAGCTGGATTTATTTTTTGTATGGACATTAGGTTGAATACACGACTATTATCATAGCATCCCGCGTACCATACGCGAGTATGTACATTGCAACTCGTGTATACATCATCAGGGCTTTCACCTGCGGGTTTCCTTAAAGCAAGACATGTATCATACGTGACTTTCCAGTATCAATAGTCGCACTATGCCTTAATCCAAAGTTAAAAAATATAAACATGATTAGTCAAGGATAGTTGGGCCCTTAATCATAACTATCCCAACTTGCTCAACCATCTCAACCTTTGTAACCTCTCTCTTTCCTCATGTATAAATAGAGGGTAGGGGTTGAGGCTAATCAATCATGAGTTATAGAATAATGTTATGCTAGTGGTTTGCCTTCATATATCTTGGAGCAACAGAACTCAGTGTCCTTGGTTAGCAGAGGAGCACTTGTCTCAGATGTTGGGTTGTAATCTCACCTCACTTGTTTATCAATACACATAGTCCTTCTTCCAATATTCTGTCTTTGCACTATTATATATTGTGATTTCTGAATTATCTTATTGTTTCATTATAAGTATGTTCTTTCATTAATCATTCATATAATATATAAGATATTGGAGGAAAGATCTTGCTCTTTGTAGGTGATTGGAGATACCCTGGAAGTTGTGGAAGCAATTTGAAGAGAAGAAGAAAATCTAGGATCGACCGTCATAAATAAGGTATGCCTAATTTTTTCATATTTATATTTCAAATTATGAAATGGATCATTGTCTGCAAGTTAATTTAGTAAGTTGGTAACCCCATAGACCCTAGGTTATAAGGGTGTGTTTTCTTGAACAACAGAACTGGTGACTCCACCAGGGAGTCCAACTTGTTGTGGGTCCTCTCTTTAGGATTCTTGACCAATTTTTGCTCTGTTTGATCATGTTTATGATTTGTTTTAATTTTACCTTTGATTTCCAGTATTGCATGTTCAGATCATGTCTGTCAGTTGCTTTTCTTTTTGAAAAATTTTGGCAGCATACGCGGGTTTCCTTGGTAACAGTCGTGTATTCCACTTTGTATACGCAGGTTTCTTTAGTGACAATTGTGTATGGTACGTGAGTTTCCTTTATGACAGTCGCGTATTCCTGTAGGTGTTTGTGAGTCTAAAAGGTTGTTGCTTGTCCTTGTTTTTATGTTTTCTTAGGTGCTTCTAAAGGTTATGTTTTTGGCATGATATTGTGGTCTTAGGTCTATACATTTCACTGCTTTCTTGGATAGTCAAGTCTTTGAGTGTTTTTGTTTGACTTCTTCATTGGTGAATGTGTTAGGTCCTCCTACTTGGCTTTTTGGTCTGCGTGCTTGTGTTTTTTTGTCATTGATTAGTCCTTTGTAACATTGATATGCTCTGTATTGCTTTTAACTGGTCTAAGTTAGCCAGTCTTTCCGTTTTTGGATCTATTAGTCTTTGAATTGATAGTTCCGCCAAGTTTAGGTTTTGGGCCATTTCCTCCTGTTTGGGTAAAGTGTGTTATTGTAGGGTCTGTTTGCATCATTTACTGTTATATGATTAGATTGTTCAAACTCACTCATATTACATTTACTTGCATTATAGTTTTGAATTTTTGAAAAAGAAAAGACAAAAATCATTTTTGCACTTTTGCATTAGGTTGCATTTAGTTGTTCTTTTCGTTATTTTTTCAGAAAAAAATAAAATTTTTTAAGTCTTGTAGTTTCTCTTTTGTTTAAAATTTTCATGAACTTTCATTTGAAAAGAAAAAGAAAAGAAAAATTGGCATTATAGTTGCATTTCCTTTGAAATTTTCCATACATCATTTTTGCTTTTTTTTCTTTTCTTTTCTGTTGAGTCTATAACATCATACAGTCTCATTCCTCTACCTTTGACTAATACAGCTCTTTAAAAAGAATGATTAATTAAATTTTACTAGTAAATTTATTTTTTTAGGCTCATACATCAACTAGTTTAGGCTAGGCTTCTGGACTATGGAGTTTTAACTAACCATAAGCATTTGATTTCAAACGTAGTGGCCTTCATTAGGTAAATCCTCTTCTACAAGAGACCATCTGGAAAGTTCCTCTCACAAGAGTTAAGCATGTGGTCGTGTGAGAAATTGATTGAAGAGACAACCCTCCACTTCCCTGTTTGATCGTATACCATGATCTTTATGTGTTTGGGGATCTTGTCAATACCACCTCTTTGGCCCCATGCGGTGTCGGTGTTGACAAGGTTTCGGGTTTTGATACCCTGCCCATGCATAAGAATCAGGCTTGCGATTGTTCTACTAGACTCTCAGTGTAGTTGTGGTAGCCTTTAGTTTCTTGACACTATGGATCATACAAAGGTGTTATTGGAAGGATATTTCTAGTACACCTTGGACGGACTTGGAAGGTAACCCCAATAGACGGTTTGGGAGGACGATTGGGTGATTCCAGCACTTATGCCCAGGAACATCTTCATGAGACACCAAGTAACCATCTTTTAGTCTTCATTGGTTGGACCTGTTAGAATAATCAACCCATAGTTTACCCACTTAGACATTAATTTAATTATTTCTGTCTTATTTGCCTAGTTCATGTGTCCCACCTTGTGCAAGTTGTCATTTGCCTATCCATAATGGTCAAAATTGCCTTATTTGACTCATGTAGCGCATGGGAAAGCCCAAGGAATCAAATCTGCTTTATTCCTGGCCTCCTAGGCGCCCTTCTGCTTTTTCAGTGTTTTAAGGCAAAAGGAAAAGCTAGACTAGGTGAGGTTGACTAGTTTTTTGTCCTACACATCCTCCTCTCTTTTCTCCATGCAAAAGCATGTATGAGCTGCCATTCCACCACTCTTTAGCTTGCATAAGCCTTTTTGCCAATTCGTGAGCTCCATGACAGATTTGGGATCAGCTTTTTACACCTATGGGGGATTTGCTTATTTTTAGTAAGTCTGCTTTATGCTAGATTTGAATTGCTCCTCATGCATTCGAATCCCTGACATTAGAGGAATTTTGGGGTCTAAAATGGACCTCCTAAGGAAAATAATAAAATAATAGTTAAAATAATAAAATAATATTGATTAATTTTGGAGGAAGAAA